>JABFEP010001492.1:0-24561 GCA_013618265.1 Fusarium albidum
GACATGCACCAAGGTCCAGGAGCACTTCTTCTTGGTGGTGATAAAAGTCTTGGACACACCGAAACAGAAGGAGATGGAGATGGGAGGAACGCGGAAGAAGGTCGAGACAAGAGTAGTAGAAGCTGGAGGAGGAAGAAAGGCAAGCAAGCAAGCAAGCCTCTTTGATTTCCATATCAATGGTGAGGTTCCATCCATCTACATGTACTCCATAGGTACCCCGAGGCCGCTCCAGCGCCTGCCAGCAGTGCAACAATTCGGTGTTGACGCCGCTGTGGTACACTGGTGCGCTAGCGAGCTATAGTGGGTCGCTGAGCCCGGAGCAACCAGCAACGGCGTCTAACAACCAAGCCAAGGAACAATCCAATCCATAGGTCGCCACAGCCGTTCGACGCCCCAAAGAAAAAAGCCGAGTCCGGGCCTGCGAGCGCCCAAGCTCGAGGTTTGGGTTGGGTGAGGACGGGAGCATTGACCTCTTGACCTCAACCAAACCAAAATTGAAAATTAAGGACCCGGGCCGACGACATGAGAGGAATTTCTACAATAACATAGCGCATTAAATACTTACCTAGGTATATAGCTCACTCTTGTTCTCATTTTCTATTATGGTCTACTACTCTCCTTCAGGCTATTATACAGGAGAGAGAGAGAGAGAGAGAGAAGTCAAACGCAAATAAAATTAACCGCGCAGAAAAGGGGCCTTGCCTCAAAAAGCCACAAGCCCCCCCGATTCTCGCTCATGCCGAGCCACCAACCCAACTCTCAGCAGAGACCGTGGAAGCTCCCACGCCACCCCGACGTCGCCCTCACCTCAGCCAAGAAGAAAAGCCGAGCCTGACCCATGGAGTTGTTTCATTGGCATATCCATATCTGAACGCTACGCCGTAAAAAGCACGACTCCCTGTTGTTGAGGAACTTTACTGCTTTTTCTTCCCTCTCTTCTCTCTCTTTTCCCATTCAAGGTAGTATTGCAGATAATGTTCCCAAAGTCCAACCACTTTTTTATAGTTTACGCCTCCACGTTATCTCAACGGTATGCTAATTCCCCCACGTAACTTTGCCCCCATTGTGGTTTGTTACTACGGAGGCTAGTTACAAAGTTCTGTCAGCACAGAGATGCCACCAGCTGCATATCTGCAGTAGCACTTGGGGCTGCCGAGATGAGGTCATGGAATGCGGGGGAATGCCAGTGATCGGCGAACCATTCGCTTCCTTTTTCCTCTCCCCGGCTTCAACTCTGGGACCCCCTGGGCCCATACTTGACTATCTCGCTGCACAAGAACCTTCATCTCGTCTTAGCTGCAGACGAGTCATCTCGGCGACACCTAATGATTGCGTGCCGTATTCTATGCCAACCTGTCACTCTACTCTAGTCCATTCCCGCCAAGTGGCCAATGGCATCAAATCTTCCCCTTCCCACGTCTTTTGTCTCGTTCGACTACGGAGAACAGCCGCTCCACTACGGCACCGTCTCGGTCTCACTTGCAAGTGCCTAGTCTAGATCCCCGAGTCCATCACAAGACCTCAAAAGCATCGTCTCCGCGGGGTACTCTAGCTAGTTAATGAGGAGCCCCTACTGACTACGCGCCGGATGCCATTGAGCCGAGACCCCGAGCTAGGGGAAATGGCCTAGATGGTTCTCCATCTTCCCTCTCGAATACCGAACGAACAAGCTCTGGCCACCGCTTCTTCTTGGCCGGTCTCACCTACAGGTAAATTCAACTCCACCGCGAAATGAGCTCCCATAACTCTGGAATCGCCAAGCATCTTCTTGACCAGACTGCCCCGCCAACTCTCCCCCCAAAGTCACGTTGAAACGTCCAAGGCGTAAAACATCTCTAATTCAAGGCCCCAAGTCATAGCAACCAACCTACCTAGGGGATACCATCTCTGCGTAGCAACAGCTCCTCCTCCAAGATAGTGCTAGGCTGACCAAGTCATGACAACTTACCAACCGCACGGAAGCCACAACTTCATCCCGCCTGGTAGAGCTGCCGCCATGGTTACACAAGGAAGCGAGACGTTGGATGAGGCTTCGTCTCCCTGGATATATACGAGAAGCTACATTTGAAGACTCCAGGAATGTTATTTGAAGCAAAACAATATCCCCGATTTATCTCCACCATGGAGGCTTACATGCATGATCCCGGCCAGCTACTAATGGCTGCTTAAATTCCATAGTCGCTCGTCAACTGTGCCTAGACTCGGGAAGACCTGCTATTACCACGGATTTAAACTTCTCTTTCAGAGTTCAAACTCAAGGTGCAATCGTTGTGAAGTCCTTCATGGGCATTTTCACTTTCTACACTTCACACACTTGGTGTTCGACCCACCTCATGAAAAGGTACAAATCTCAGGACTATGACCATCCGAGAAAGTTACCCCAAACTACTTTATTTACTTTTTCCCTGGATACGGACGGTAAAAATTACCGACCCAGGTGGTTCAGGTGGTGCAAGCCTCGAACGGCACCGACGGGATGTGAGTTGCACGCTGTTGAACCTCGGTACGTACCTGAGTCGGTGTTCCTCAGCCTTGAAATATGGTAAGAGATGATTGGACACGCAGCCAGCATTTTCTCCCCGCAGTGGGGCGGGGACTTGCGCAAGGCTGTGAAATTTTCTAAAATTTTCTAGATCTTCCCGCGATCTTTTGCGAGCTGCCCTGCCAGAACGCCTACTTTCCACCGCAGACCGTTTTCGAGATACCCCGAACCCAATCGGTGCCACCACCTCCAGGGCGCATAATTCCTGATACATATCTTCTCTCCTTTCATCGTGGTTGAAATCTTTGAAGCAAAAAAGAAAAGAAAAAATATCCCAGCCACGCACACAATGGGCGACGTTGCCCAGGTGAAGGTGGTCTTCACCACCACCGAGCAAGACTTGGTCCTGCCAGAGTCCAAGCAGCAACTTCTCGTGCCTGCAGGTGAGTCCAATGTCGCCAAAGTCGTCTCTCTGGGGGAATTATTCTCCTAACCCGTCGAATCAGATATCAAGCGCTATGGCCTCTCCCGCATCGTCAACTCCGAGTCTATGCTCGACACCTCGTCCCCCATTCCCCTCGACTTCCTCGCTAACGGCACATTTCTCCGCACATCGATCGAAGAGTACCTCGCAGAGAATGGCCTCTCCTCGGAATCTACCCTGACCTTGCAATACGTCCGAAGTCTGCTCCCCCCGGTCTTCGAGGCGAGCTTTGAGCACGACGACTGGGTTGGCGGCGTCGATGTCTTGTCGGCAACCTCGCGGGCAGGCCTGCTTGCCGGCGACGCAAACGTCCCTGAGAGGGTGGCGAGCGCATCCTATGACGGCCTCATGAGGGTTTGGAATCCATCTGGAGACGCAATCGCCGTCTCGCCAGCGGGTCGCGGCGGCGGCCACACTCAGCGGGTGAACGCGGTGAAGTGGGTGTCGCAGAAGCAGCTCGTCTCGGCGGGCCTGGATCGAAAAGTCATCGTCTGGGACTACAGCGAATCCGGCGACGGCTTCTCCGGCACTCTCAAGTCCAGCATGGAGCTCTGGGGCCACCAGAAGGACATCAACAGCCTAGACGTCAACAGCTCAACCAAGCGCATCCTCACAGCCTCGTCGGACGGCAAGGTCGGTCTGTGGTCGTCCTCAAAACGTACAGCTCCCCAGGCCGACCCGGAGAGCCTGCCATCTGCGCACAGCACCAAGCGGGCCAAGCTCGCGAGCGCCGCCAACACTGCCCAGCGCGGCCCTCTCGCCATGATCTCGGTCCACGACGAGCCCGTCACCGCAGCCATCTTCCACCCCAACGACTCGACCGTCGCGTACTCGGCGTCAAAGGACCACACCGTCCGCACGATGGACTTGACGACCCAGCGCGAGGTGAGCCGGCTGACCACGATGCACCCGCTCCTCTGCGCAGCCGCTCTGCCCGGCTCTTCGCTCATCGCCGCCGGCTCATCGGCTCGACACATTACGCTTCTCGACCCGCGCGAGTCCGCCACCACCACCTCGGCCATGACGCTGCGTGGCCACGTCAACATGGTCGTCTCGCTCGCGCCCTCGCCCGAGAACGACTACTCGCTCGTGTCCGGCTCGCACGACAGCACGTGCCGCGTGTGGGATCTGCGGAGCGTGCGGATGGGCACCTCCGAGGAGGGCGGCGGCAGCGTCAGCGAGCCCGTGTACACCATCGGCCGGGAGTGGCTCAAGGGCAAGAAGCTCCCCGCTGCCGGCGACGGAGCCAAGGTGCTGGGCGTGGCCTGGGACAAGACATGGGGTATCGTGAGCGGTGGCGAGGATAAGAAGGTTCAGGTTAATCGGGGCAGGGGGCTGTTGGCCACATAGGCTTGAAAATGAAGATATCGAAAAGCGAATATATTCTATAAGGAGCGGCATGGATGGTATCGGTAGTTTTGCGTATTCCGGCCTTGGACGGACGAGTGACCTAGAGCAGGCATTTCCATGCATCCTTCTCCCCCAGCTCTCACCTAATGCTCGCAGTACTAGATGCGATAGGCCGCAATCAATATCCAACTTAATCTGAAATTTGTCAAGGGCCAGATGTTCAAGGAGCCCAAGGACAGTAAGGCCAGTCAGTCATGGACTTGCGAATGTCAATGTAGCCCTGTCAATAGGCGCTGGTTCATGATGCTTCTTCCGCCCCTCGAGTCTCCTCTACCAACGCCTGGTACTTGGGCCTGAGAAGCGCCTCCGGGGCAAGAAGAGCCAGCACCTCATCCCTGAGCCTCGGCTTGCAGAATGGCATCTTCTCGACAGTGATCGAGTCAAGGATGTATGACACTACGGTGTTGGTCTTGAGCGGAGGGTCGCGAAGAAGCCTTGCGACGGACTCGGGGGGCAGGTCCTCGTTCGCATGCCAAATGTAATAGGCGCGGAGCGTGGAGGGTCCTACTCTGAGGTTCCTGTTTGCCTGTGCGCGGTATCGACGAAGCTCGAGTTCTGCCTCGGTGATGCGGGGGTCAATGAGCGAGGCCTTTTCTTTTCGCGACTGTTTCCTGGTCGTCGTTGTCGGCGGCCCTGGAGGATCCATTGCAGCTTCTTCAATGCCGGCATCTGCTCCGGCATCGGCTGTGATGTCGGGGTCTGCAAGGGCGTCGCTCTCATCCACATCTTCCGCCGTCAAGAAACGAATGGGCAGCCCCTTCTCAGCAAACTCTGGCCGAGGGGGAGACGGGTCCAGGTTCTGACGCTCTTGATCCATGACATGGTAGAGCTGCACGCCAGCATAGGCGTCCGAGGCTGAGTCTATAAGAGTCGTCAAGTCACGGGAGCCCGAGGAATCTATCCGGTCTTGACTTACATGCAATCTGCCGCTCTGATAGGGGTAGCATCCAGTTGCTCGATCGCACAGACGATCCCTTGTATAGAGGAAGGCCGAGAAATTCTCGGGTCTGGGCGGCCAGGTTCACCAACGATTTCTTGATGAGATCCAATTCGCCAGACTTGGAATACTTGACCAACCGATAGAGATGGCTGAGCTCAAAAATTCCCCTGGCATCCACACCAAGCTGCGCCTTGAGCCTCGTGCAGTCCCCCTTGATGGCCACCCCTACCTTGCACACGCTCTCATCTTCCATGATTCGTTTGAATGTGGGAGCAAGAAAGTCGTTCTTTAGGAACAGAGCAACATGGAACAGTGCGATTCTGCTAGGGCTCGCGATCTGGATGAGGGAGACGTTCTTCCGCGGCCCTTCCTCGCGCTTTGCCCAGATCATCCACTCCAGGTCAAAGCCAAGGACTTTCTCGCCAGCAAAGTACTTTTTGCAAACGTGCTCCATGGTATATTTGCTGGTGCAGTAATGGACCTTGACTTTCTGCTCCGAGCCGTCGTCTAGGATACGCCGGTACATCCGGTATGTCCAATAGGACTCGTCGGTCCCCTTTTCGCTGTTCTGAGCGGCGTGATAGAGGACGGGATCGATGTTGTAGTCTAAGGAAGTCAAGGGTGGCGGCATTGGCTTAACAGGCTCGTCCTTGGGCTCTGTGACATCCAAGGGCTCGGCGTCCGCGTCTGGGATAATTTGGGGCTCCTCAGCGTCCGATGCGGGAGGTGGCAGCATTAGCAAATCCTGCTGGTCAAACCACTCGGCCGCATTACGTTCAAACTCCTCGTCATCGCTGAACTCATCATTGTCAAGCTTGGGTGCTTGGGCACCACCATCATCACTCAAGTCCGGCTTGTGGATGAAGCGGGACATTTCCAGAACAGGGTAGCGAACCCGTTGACCTGCTCTGGGAGAAAACCGGATGCCGGATGCCGGATTCCAGAGTCTATTCCTGGGTGGCGAGGACATGATGAAGCCTGATGTTCTGGAAATTGTGTGTAAGAGCCAACTCATATGAAGTGGGAGAAACAGACGCCTAAGCCCGACCCACCTAGCTGTATTATACAGAGACCGACGCGCTCTCTTGCAAGGTCCTAGCACATTGCCCGCAATGCTCGCCCTTTTTGAACCGAGTATCATCGAGGCCTGTGATTCGCGAACAGTAGCCAGCATCTGAGAGCCATTGTGGCGAATGCCCATGGCCTCGATGCGCGCTATGTGGGATCCGGTAGGCAGCGGCGTCGTGGATGTGGTTGTAGGGTGCTTGCTCATTGTTAGCCTTTGAGTGGACGGAACCGTTGTGATCGATTGATGAGGGATCTCGCTTAGTCATCCTCGCGAGTTCACGCGGGGACGTGCTAACAATATACTCACACCTCGGACCCTTGCACCGCCATCCCACTCTGCGACGACTTTGATGACCTCTAACCGGCTGTTAAAGACGAGCACAACGACAACCATTGAATCCCAGGATTATAAGAGTTTTTGACGGCCAATACACCTACCGAATCTTCAATCTATAGCCTCGCAAAGTCTTCCGAAATCACAAAAGCCTAAGCCACAAACATCAAAGCACAATGGCCACCCAACTGCTACCCCTCGGTGAGTCGTCTGGCTCGGCCCTACGAGCTAATTTCATCTCCATGTTGCTAACATCTGCCCAGAGCTCATCGACAAGTGCGTCGGCTCAAGGATTTGGGTCGTCATGAAGGGTGACAAGGGTATGATGATCCCCTCGCTCCGAGCCTACCATTGCTGAGATAGGATAGAATTCAGCGGCACTCTCCTCGGTTTTGACGACTACGTCAGTGAGTAATGGCTGCCTCTTTGAACAGGCTCCCGAGCTGACAATGATGGTAGACATGGTTCTAGAAGACGTGACGGAGTTGTATGAACCCCCCCTCTCTCTATGTCGCAAATAACGACCCTGGACTAACTTGCTGGATAGTGACTACTCTGGCAACCACACCAAGCTCCCCAAGATTCTACTGAATGGAAATAACATTTGCATGGTACGTATATCTGTCTTGACTCACCCATGACATCACTAACATCGAGCCTCCAGTTGATCCCCGGAGGCGAGGGACCTGAAGGGGCCGCCTGAGTGTCGCCAACGGACACAAAGGCAGATAGTAAAAATCAATCCTGTCGAGGTTCAATATAAGCTGGGCCCACACACTAGAAACCTACTGGAGCGCAGCCCTCTGCTGAAAGTGTTGGAAACCGGCATCCTGGCACGCATGTCACAATATTTATTGAAGCAAGAGCTCGTCTTACGACATGCGGCTTCGCAAGAAGATAGTTTCCTGATCTTGGATTCATTGCTGATTCATGTCTGGGCTTTAAAAACAGTAATCTTCAATCCCCAACGCCAACCCTCCATGGTCCCTGTCCGGTTTAGAATGCTGGCCTGCTGCGGCTCAG
The DNA here is from genome assembly GCA_013618265.1 of Fusarium albidum. Lineage (NCBI taxonomy): Eukaryota > Fungi > Ascomycota > Sordariomycetes > Hypocreales > Nectriaceae > Fusarium > Fusarium albidum. The sequence goes on from JABFEP010001492.1 coordinate 7,742, forward strand.
TGGTTGTTCTGCAGATTGCCCTGCTCGCCAGTGTTGGTGATGCGTCTCAGCTCCCACTCGCGAGTGAACTCCTGGTGCAGCATCTCGAGTTGGTTGATGAGTTTTTCGCAAACCGAAGTAAACACGTCGCGGGGTGTGATGGTTCCATCGGTCTGGACGCGAATGAACAACTGGGGGACGTTGGGGTGAGCGACTGTGATTCAAGGTCAGTACGCCGCCGGCTCGAGTTCACAGACGGCTGCTCACTCTTGTACCCAGCCATGTAGACGTTGGGATGCATCTTGAGGTGCTCCGAGAGGAGGTTTCCAAGAGTGTGGTCTTCCTTCATGAGAACGAAATCGGAAGTATTAGACATGCCTAGAGGTAGCGTAAGCAGTGATGCATCTCTTAGTCCCTTCAGGCCTCGTCAGGCCACACTCACCAGAGTAGACCTTCTCCTCGATCTTCTTCTCCCCGTCAGAGAGGAGGAAGAGCTCGAAGCTGCATGTCTTGTCAGTCTATGCCCTCTCAGGACGAGTAACAGGAACGTAACATGTCGTCCTGAAGGTTGTGGTGTCGGGGGTTTCCGCCAGTCATCGCGAGGGAGGTTCGGAATGTGGTGGTAAGGGAATATTGTAGAGTGAGGATTGTGATGATAAGTGTGAAGTTCTAAGGGCGTGAAATAATTCGATTTTTTATAGCCGCCCGAGCAGGCGAGGCTTGCTCGATGGTAGAGCACACACTTGCAGTAGGCGAGGCTGGCATGAATGGCGCGGGAGGAACGAACGACTGGCGTTCGTCATGGTTGAACGGTTGAATGGCTGATTGATGCACAATCAGAGTGCTTGAGCTGATTGGGCTCGCGGCGAAGTGAAGAGCGGCCCATAGGTTGCACGTTGGAGAACCCTTGCCTGGCCGCTATTCAAGCCGCAATATCCAAAGAGGCCGTTGAGATTTATTCGAGGAACTCGGTGAAGGCCACCTTGAAAAGCCCATGACTTCAAGGGCATGTAAGGAACGGGAACGTCGAGCCGCCAGTGAGATGTAACAATATACTCGAAGCGCGAGCCTGGGATACTTCTTCAGGGGCACATCTAAAACCAGCAAAACAAACTAGATCCAAGCAGAAGAAAACTAATGACAAGCAAGACCAGCTTACCGATCAGGCGCGTTCATTTTCGCTTCGTTATTTGAGTGTCAAGGTGAGCAAACCTCCCAAAAAAGAAGAGGAAAAGAACTGAGGAATGCTGCCTTTGTACGGGTCAAGAGGGCAGGGGAAAATGGTGGCCAAGATTAGGAATGATTTCAAAGAGCTCTCAAGAAAGTCGAAATTTGAGCAGAAGGTTGGAGAGTGGAAGCCAGATGTGAATAAATAACAGCAAGTTCGTGTCGATGGATGTTGTAGTGGTTCAAGGTTCCCGTCTGCAAACTGCAGGTGTACGCGACAAAAGGATAATGGTCGGTTAAAACCCAAGGGTGGGTGGCGGTCAGCGGCAGCGATTCATCAAGTCCTTTGACGGAGAAAAATCCATCTCTCAACATCGCCCGTCAAATTCCCACCCTTGTTGTTTCATTTCTTTCACTTTTCTTCATCATTCCTGGCTCAAGGATGATCGCCCTCGTCAATGCCGCGCATTCAGCCGTCCCTGTTGCGGCGTGCTAAACGTCTTTCGCCACACGTTGCAAGCCTCCTACCAGCATGTCGAGATCTAGAATCTGCCCAAAATGAGCTTCGATGGATAAAGAGCCATGTCGATGAGACATGCGCGCATCAAAAATCATGGCATTTGAGAGACTTGTGTCGTAAACGAGGGCGTGGTGTTCCCCTGCAATATGTACTCGGCTCGCAGCCCTTTGGCTCTCTGGACATCAAGTGTAAACCTGGTGTCTTGATACCACGGCCGGAAACTGAGGCTTACTCCTGCCACTTGGCAGGCCTCGTCAAATCCGGCGAGCTGCTTGGCAGTGGATTGAAGGGAGACGATCATGGGCTTAGTCTGATCGATTTCTGTACCGGCACTGGCTGCATCCCGCTCTCATTGTTCTCGTCTCTGCAAGGCTCTTTTGATCACTTGAACGTAAGAGGCGTGGACATTTCTCCAGCTGCCCTCCGGCTTGCAAATGAGAACATTGCCCACAACATCAGCCTTGGGACCCTCACCAGCCCAACGAGGAGGAAGACTCTCAGCATTACGAGGGGGGATGTCTTCAGTGATGGCGACATCCAGCAGCTCGCAGAGTCTCCCTGGGACGTGATGGTGTCCAACCCTCCCTACATTTCACAAGACGTCTGGAACCACGGCCGCGGACAGCTTGGATACTCAGTGCGAAAATACGAGCCACGTCTCGCGCTTGTCCCCGACTACAATCTCCCCTGTCCAGCGTGGTGCAGCCCCGCTGATGTTTTCTACTCTCGGCTTTTGGACATTGCGGACGTCCTGAAGCCGAAGGCGGTGCTTCTAGAGATTGGGGATGAGAGTCAGGCCCGCCGTGTCCTGAAGCTTTACTTTGGCCATTCGATCGCCAAAAGATCCCAGGTCCAGGTTTGGCGAGACTGGCCGGATGTGGAGGAGGCCGACGGAACGAAATATTTTATAGACGTCAAAATATCAGAGGATGAGGGTCGTCGGCGAGTGCCGGCAAAAGGCAGCGGCCTTGTACGGTCGATCTTGGTGCACCAGGTAAATGGAGAACAAAAAACTGCGGCGCTGTCGATGTAATACTGGTATATCCGAACATCGAACCACAATGCGCAGAATATGCTAGGAATAACAGCCGTGAAAGTCATGGTCTTTAATAAATTCGGAAAAAGAGGCGATTTCGAGGGTGGTTGAGCGAGTTTATAGAAGAAACTCCTCAACAGACCCGTAGGGAACCAGTCCTGACATTGCGAGGTCAATTAACACAAAAGTAGGTGCTCGATAGACCAAGAAGACGGTCCATTACAGAAAGAAGGTTTTCGGAAAAAGGAGATAAACCCTCTATATCCGGCCCGTCCAAGTTGCGGAATCAAATTTGGCTTCATTCGTAGGCATCGACTCGCTGACGCTGCTACCCTAGGTAAGCTGGCAGTTGGTGGATCTCGCACCTCGACGCCTTCCGAGTGCACGTGACGCTGTCTAATTTTCGAACTAGCAGTCGGATGGGCTCTTCACCAGAAGATTCCACTCGTGGTGTCATCAACATTCTTCAACCCCATTGGCGCTGGAACCCCGAGTTCTCGTCATATACGAGCACAATCCTATCTCAGAGTCCGTCGAAAGCTTGTCCGCCTTGAGCCGTGCCCCCTCATGAGATAGCACGGCGTCCATACGACCAGCACCGTTTCCACAACTCCGGTGGTTCCGCACTTGCGCCAGCTTGGATTGCCCGCCATGTCGAGATTGCTGCGACAATCGAGCCAGCTCGCGCGAGTTGCGAGGCTACCATCACAGCCAGCACTACGCAGCTGTACACGGCCGTCAATCATCACCCGGGCGATCCCCGCGAAGACGTCTGCGGCCTTTGCGATCCGTGCGAGGACCTACTCCTCGCAACATACACCACCTGGTCAAGCTCCCCGACCGAACCCCGACAAGGACGCAAAACATGAAAGAAACCCGCTAGACAACCACAACACGAATGATGCCCCTGAGGGAGGCAATGCTCGGGCACCAAGGCCGCCTCGTCTGCCAGAAGGCTGGGTTCATCTGAACAAGCAGGAGATTGCCCAGCTCGAACAATTCATCAGCAAGCTACCGGAGCCCCAAATACCAGTGGCGAAGGATCTATTGGAGAAGCTACAGTTGACGGGTGCGCCTGACGAGACTCGAGACCTCCTCGAAAAGATGCGAAAATTTGGCAAGCTCTCGATCCTGGATAAGGGAAGACTGATGCGTTGTGTCTACATGATCATGGAGCGAATGGTCGAGCTGGATGAGGGCGGCTTCTCATCGTTCCATATAGGCGAGGGATTTAAGACCCAGGACGTCAAGAGCCAGAAGGATGGAGCAAAGGAGGACGAGACCGGCAATGCCAAGTCAAAGCAGCATGGTACCGACAACAAGGGTGGGAAGCCTCCCAAGAGCGAGCGCAACGGCTGGATGGACGCCATCCAGACTGGTATTGCCATTGGTGTCACTGTTTGGATTGCGGAGCTCCTGGCCAACCCGTTCTCCGAAAAGGAGATAACATGGGAGGAGATGCGCAAGGTCTTCCTAGATAAGGGCCTTGTTCAGAAGCTGGTGGTTGTCGATGGATCTCAAGTCCGCGTCGAGCTCCACCCATCCGCGAGCGGTGCCGCCGGCGAGGGAGGTCAGCCCGCGAAGAAGACATATGTCTTTTCTATTGGGTCGGTCGATTCTTTTGAGAGGAAGCTGGAAAGGGCACAAGATGAACTTGGTATCCCGACCTACGAGAGGATACCTGTCAGCTACGAGTCTGGCGGCGGCACGCTCGGCAACCTTCTCCTTGCCTTTGGTCCCACTATGCTGTTCATCGGGTTGATCCTCTGGACTCAGAGGTCAATGGGTGGACGTGGCGGTGCGGCCGGGGGCATGTTCAACTTTGGCAAGAGTAAAGCTAAGAAGTTTAACGCCGAGAGTGCTGTCAAGGTCAAATTCTCGGATGTTGCTGGCCTCGAGGAAGCCAAGACTGAGATTATGGAGTTTGTGAGCTTCCTGAAGCAGCCTGAGAAGTTCGAGAAGCTTGGAGCCAAGATTCCCCGCGGCGCCATTCTGGCCGGTCCTCCCGGTACCGGTAAGACACTACTCGCCAAGGCGACGGCTGGCGAGTCGGGTGTGCCATTCTTCAGCGTGAGCGGTTCCGAATTCGTCGAGATGTTCGTCGGTGTCGGCCCTTCCCGTGTGCGAGACTTGTTCGCCGAGGGCCGGAAGAACGCGCCCTGCATTATCTTCATTGACGAAATCGATGCCATCGGTCGAGCGCGACAGGAGAGTGGCCGAGGTTTCGGTGGTAACGACGAGCGAGAGGCGACCCTGAACCAGATTCTCACCGAAATGGACGGTTTCAACACTCGCGAGCAGGTTGTTGTCTTGGCGGGTACTAACCGAGTGGACATGCTCGACAAGGCTCTGATGCGACCTGGGCGATTCGATCGACACATCTTCATTGACCGACCGACCATGAAGGGCCGTCAGGAGATCTTCAAGGTGTACCTGAAGAAGATCGTGACCAGCGTGGACCAAGAATACCTAGTTGGTCGTCTTGCGACGCTCACCCCTGGCTTCTCCGGCGCCGACATTGCCAATGTTGTTAACGAGGCTGCTCTTATTGGTACGTTCGATCCATACCTGGCTATGCGCGTCACATGAGTTGATTTCCTTTTACTGACATATTACAGCTGCCCGAGGCAATGCCGACGACGTCAAGATGGATCACTTTGAGCGAGCTATCGAGCGAGTCATTGGCGGCCTGGAGCGCAAGTCCCTGGTTCTGAAGCCCGAGGAGAAGAAGACAGTGGCTTACCACGAGGCTGGCCATGCCATCTGTGGATGGTTCCTGGAGCATGCCGACCCTCTCCTCAAGGTGTCCATCATTCCTCGTGGCCAGGGCGCTCTGGGTTATGCGCAGTACCTTCCTCAAGATGCCTACCTGATGAACACGAACCAGCTCATGGACCGGATGGCCATGACAATGGGTGGCCGTGTGTCTGAGGAGCTCCACTTCCCCACCGTGACAACGGGCGCCAGCGATGACTTCAAGAAGGTCTCCCAGATGGCACGGAACATGGTGACGCAATGGGGCATGTCAGAGAAGGTGGGTCCCATACACTTTGAGAACGACCCGAACCGCGTACAGAAGCCGTTCGCCGAGGCAACTGCCCAGCAGATCGACCAGGAGGTGTCGCGGATCGTGGAGCAGGCCTACCAGCGCTGCCGCGATCTCTTGACGGAGAAGAAGAAGGAGGTCGGGTTGATTGCGGAGGAGCTGCTCAAGAAGGAGGTGCTTGTGCGAGACGACATGGTTCGGATCCTAGGCAAGCGACCGTTTGGAGACTACGAGGACTTTGAGAAATATTTCGGCGGTGGCAAGGAGACGAGCTCGCCACCCTTTCCCGAAGAGACGGACACGCCCAAGGACCCACCATCGGCCCCGGCCCCGGCTTTCAAGAAGTTTGAGTAAGAAGATGCCAACGAGACGTCGATCCAGTACAGGGCAGACAGGGGTAGCTCATTCGCGCCAAGCTGTCGCGGCTCGCGGCTGTGGATGCTGACGACAGGAGGAGGGATGACGGGGAACTTGAGGCAGGGCGAGGATTGGCTGCGGCAGCGAGGACGCGGCCGGGGCTGAAGACGACCGGCCGGGGGGTTGCTTCGTAGACTCGGACTGAGAGCTCAGGATTCAGGGATCGGACCCGGACGAGGTTCTCCTGAGAGCGACTAGCGCGGGAAACTGGGCTCGTCGGCAGTCACAACAGGCGCAAGGAGGCACTCAACTCTACCAAACCACACTTACTCAGTTCCTTGGATGTTCAGTGTATTTTGACCAGAAAAAAAAACCATCATGACGTTTGGGGAGCCCGGAGGGCAAGGGCAATCGTCGACCGTGTATTCGTACCATTGTATTCTAGGAATAGACCTGTAAAACTTTGTCTCGTTATGGCTTGGCTAGATAGGCGTTGGTGGTGGTTAATATTGAAGAAGTTTACAGAGTATGATGCGAAGATGCCTGGGGCAAGGCCACATAGCCTGATGGCATGCATCACGGACTGGTCGTCAGTCATATGGGTATTACGTACTGCAGTTCTATAGCTAAAGTCCTCCAAATCATCGAATTGTCGGATAGTTTGGAGGTTGGCCGACGTTGAACAAAGGCGGACATTGCAGGTTCTCCAAGCAACGCGCTAATTGGCCAGCAAAGTTCCCCTCTCCTAAATCCGGAGGCTCTTCGTTCCCCACGGATACTGACGGACCAGGATGACTTTCACGTCCAGGGGGGGAGGAGGATGTGTCCCATGGTATGGAGTACGGGTAATACTATGCAATGCGAGATACGGATACTCATGGGTAATTAATTACCTAGTTAGGTCCCCCTCAACTAAGCGGGTGGACTTTGCTAATTACGTAGTGGGAAAGCACTTCCTCATGTGCAGATCATATCTTCTTTCTCTCACATCTCGCGTCCTTGCTTGTTTCCCCCCGCTGACAGGCTTCGAGAAAAGGTTCCGTGCATGTCTCGTGGTGGCCGTGGGGCTTGTTTTTGCGGCGGCGTGGCGGTGACGAGAAGAGAGAGAGGGAAAAGATGGAAGAAGGGGAGAGAGAGAGGTTTGGTTGTTGGGCGAATCAGGGGTGATTGATAAACCTTGTAGTCCAATCAGAGACCCGGGATGTGCGCGAGCCTTGATGTCACTCGGCCATGTTTTTGGCAGCGACAAAGCGCAGCCTTGTGGCCCCCCCCCTCTCTCTTGTCTCCCTCTTCTCCCTCCTCCGGACGTCCGTTTGGTTTGCACGTGCAAGTAGACACGCTCGATTAACCTAGAATGGAACCGAGTACAGCAGTTTCAAATGGACGGAAGTGGGCTTTTGAGAGCGAGCGTGCAGGTCCAAACTCCGTGATTGTGACTGCATGGCGTCCGTCTGCAGCACCCCAAGACTGCTTGCTCGTCTGCCCCAACTGTAAGTCTCAGTGGGCTGAAACCACGAGACGAACGTTTGGGCCTTCCTTTCCCCCTTTTATCTTCTTTGCCAAGAATATAAGGTAGCGAATTGCTCACATGTTTTGATAATTTTGGGGGGGGGGAGGTTGTTTCTTTACCATGTATCTTTGCGTAAGCCCGGCAAAGTCGAGAAATATAGGTAGTAGGTGCGCACGCTTCGTAGTCTTGTCTGTAATTCTTCCTTCAGCCTGTTTCTGGAAACTCGCCCAGCTTCCTGGGTCCGCCCTCACGCCTTTTGTCCGGGAATAACCATGCATATCATACCCGGATGCCTGCACCCGCCAGCCGCCGCGTGGGATTGGATACTAAAGTGTCGGGATGGCATCACTCGCCAAGTTTGGGGGGTTCTGCACTTGACATCACCAGAAGCGACGTAGCCGCTACCGGGCAGGTGCGAGGGATGACCCCACCGTGTGAATTTTGACCTTCTTTTCCTTCTTTCTTCCTTCCTTCCTTCCATCCCAATCATCATCATTCCCCCCCCTCCTTCCCGTCGTCGTCTTTTCTTTCCCTCTTCTCTCTTGCCCGCCTCCCCTCCCCTCGTTTGCATCCTTTCAGTTTCTTGGCTTCCTTTGCATCATCTGCTTTGCTGGGAGCATTGTCTTCCTTAATAGCCCCAACAACATGTTCACTTGGAGGTAGGCAAGGATCAATGTATCCTCGGAGACTTTCGTTCATCACCAGTCCAAAAACAAACAAGAGAGACGGAGGGGAGTCTGGTGTGGAGCTGGATCCTCGCCCATCGGCCAACTACCAACCAGACCCTTGCAGCGGTGACATTCTTGTCCGACATTGTCCATTTTTACCTATTATATATTACTTGTATTCCCATTTTCCGCTCTTTTCTGGATCCTATTTCTGAATCCTCGATCTCGAAGCTGGATTCTAGAGTTGGGCTTTCTTTCAGTTTTTGGGTTGACCGCAGAGTGCGCCACCGACTCCCAAGTCCTTTGTTCTCCCTCCGCGGAACTATTGGCTAAGACACCAATACTTTTTTCCCTCTCTATTTTTTATTATTATTATTTTCAAATTTTTTATACATTGTTCTTCAATATCGATCAACAAACCCGCCATGGCTTCTTCTTCGGCAGGACACGAGAAGAAACCCCCTCCCCCGGCCAACCTCTCCTCTTCCCACGGAAAATCACCCTCCACTCGCAGAAGGAATGTCTGGTGGAAGATTCGACTCTTCCGCGGCATGGCAAACGACGTACGAAGGCGAATCCCCTTCTACTTGAGCGACTGGGCAGACGCCTGGGACTACCGGGTTGTGCCAGCCACCGTGTATATGTACTTTGCCAAGTGAGTCTTTTGATCGCCGACCACCCTTCCCCAGACAGCCCTGATGATCAAGGTGCATGACGTTGAGATGGACAAGCAAAACTGACTCGCTAATCTCGCCTTCCTGTAGTATCTTGCCCGCGCTCGCTTTCTCGCTCGACATGTTCCAGAAGACGGGGTCCAACTATGGCGTCAATGAAGTACTGCTGGCCTCTGTCTTGGGCGCTGTCGTCTTCTCCCTTTTTGCTTGCCAGCCACTTGTCATTGTCGGTGTCACGGGTAAGACCACTCAATCTTTGCGCTCCATTATCAGCAAAAGAAAGTCCATGATCCTAACTATCGCCAGGGCCCATTACTGTCTTCAACTAGTAAGATTCCAAACCATGCTGGAATCCTCCCGCCTTTGCTCCTCGGACTTGACTGATTCTCCATCAGCACCGTCTATGATATCATGAAGCCTACTGGGGTCAATTACATTGGCTTTATGTGCTGGATCGGCATGTAAGTCACCCACGCCCATGTCGATGTTACCCCGATGATACTTAAAGGTCCCACTTCACCACACCATGGCACTGATACTGACCCCCTCTAACTAGTTGGTCCCTCATCCTCCACTGGATCCTTGCCATCACAAACTCGTGCAACTGGCTTCGATGGGTCACTCGCTTCCCCTGCGACATCTTTGGCTTCTACGTCGCCTTCATCTACCTTCAAAAGGGCATCCAAGTTCTCGAGCGCCTGGGCCATGGCATCGAATTTTACTTCTCCATCGTCGCCGCACTGCTGGTCTTCATCATCGCCTATGCCTGCGGCGAACTCGGCTCCAGCAGCCTCTTCCGCCATCCCCTCCGCGTCTTCCTCAAGGACTATGGCACACCGCTGACCCTCATCTTCTTTACGGGATTTGTCCATATCGGGCGCATGGCCGAGGTCAAGCTGGAGGCCTTGCCAACTGGTCTTGCCTTTATGCCCACTGCTGACCGCGACTGGCTCGTCAACTTCTGGGACATGAGTGTGGGCCATATCTTCCTGGCCTTGCCTTTTGCCGTTCTCCTGACCATCCTCTTCTGGTTTGATCACAATGGTCTGTCAATTGTAACTTGCAAGTCGTCTCCGAATATTACTCTAGCTAACGGTTGTCCCTAGTCTCGTCACTCATTGCCCAGGGCAGCGAGTTTCCTCTGCGGAAACCCGCCGGCTTCCACTGGGATCTTTTCCTCCTTGGCCTCACGACTGGTGTCGCCGGCATTCTCGGCCTTCCGTTTCCCAACGGCCTCATCCCCCAGGCACCCTTCCACACAGAGTCCCTCTGCGTCACAAAAACTGTCAAGGAAGACGATGAAGAGGGCAACCTTCGAGGCGGCGGTTACTCCTTTGAGGCCACCCACGTCGTCGAGCAGCGCTTCTCCAATCTTGCCCAGGGCCTCCTCACCCTCGGAACCATGACCGGTCCCCTTCTCGTCGTGCTCCATCTCATCCCACACGGTGTTCTTGCCGGCCTCTTCTTCGTCATGGGCATCCAGGCCTTGGAAGGAAACGGCATCACCGCCAAGATCGTATTCCTCGCTCGGGACCGCGCTCTCACCCCCTCCGCGACGCCTCTCCTCCAGATCCACCGCCGCTCTGCGGTCTGGACTTTCGTCCTCATCGAGCTCATTGGCTTCGGCGCAACCTTTGCCATCACCCAGACTGTCGCTGCCGTTGGCTTTCCCATCTTCATCATGGCCCTCATTCCCATCCGCGCTTGGCTCCTGCCACGATTTTTCTCCCCCGAAGAGCTTGCCGTTCTCGATGAGCCTACCGCCTCACCGTTTACCATGGAGGGCATCGGTGGTGCCTGGAGCGCCGGCGAGGATGAAAACCAGCCGCCCAAGGAGACCTCGGCTATGTCGAGCCGAAAGGTGTCCCAGCATGATCCACTTCAGAGGTTGGAGCATCGCGACAGCGTACTTGCAGACCCTGGAAGGTCCGGGAGGAGCCAGGAGGACCTGGCCGAGACGGGGCAGGCCCAGTCGGGGCAGAGCACCGCCACGAGGAGGAGAAGCCTTGACAAGAGACCACAAAGGAAAACACACGTATAGACGGAGGCTTTACTTTAGTGTTGTGTGTTGTGTTGGACTTGAAATCTCATGAAAGAGATGTTATGATGCATTTATAGGTACACTGTAGGAGGATATACCACTGATGTTTGAAGGGGCAGAAAGCTTGGATAGCGTTGGATAGAGATTAGAATTGAAAGCATGCTTATGAGAATCAAGAACAAGATGTAAGACGAGTGCCCCAACGTGTGTAATATCATTGTAATATCATCCGTAGCCCAAAGGCCGGTAACTTATATGCATCCCTTTACAACCGTTTCAAAGACACATCCCTACCCGGGACCAACCTAAACGTCAACCTATTCTCTCACATGTCGACTCACTCATCATCATCGCTGTCCATGACGAATCCGCCACGGAACCTGGGCCTTCGGGCCACCGGCGCCACATCTTCATCCTCTTCTGCTCTACTCGCCGCCTTATCCACGCCTCCCATCTCGTCATCCTCGTCGTCTTCACCCTGCGGCGGGCTCATCCTCCTCCGTTTCCTACCCTCTCCGTCACTCCCATCGGGCAGCGTTCCCTCCGTCTCGTCCTCCTCTTGCATGGCGCTGCTCATCGCCTTGCGGATAAAGGCCATGTCGTCGCCGTTTTTGCTAGACATGTCTTCGTCTTCGTCGTCGTCGTCTTCGTCGTCGTCGTCGTCGTCGTCGTCGTCGTCGTCATCCTCGTCGGCCATGTCATCGTTGTCGTCGTCGTCGTCTTCATTGACCGTGTCTTCGCTGTCGCTCAGAACAGTCGTGGCAACTGCGGACTTTTTTGGCATGTCGGGGATGATGCTATCGAACAGGCCGCCGCCGGCTGCGCCGGCAGCCTTCAGGAGCCGGTCAGCCTCGGCCAGGATCCTCCGCTCGTTGGCGAAGAAGATCTCTTCCTGCTCCTCGTCAAACTCGTCGTCGCCGTCCCTGACGAACTTGGCCGACTTGATGCGGCCGTTGCGGCCGTCGCTTTCGAGCTTGCGCTCGCGCCGCTTCCGACTCCTCTCCTCCAGCTCGGCGGCGTCGAGCTCGCGGCGCCGCCTCTTGCGGGGCTTCTTCTTGGGCCTCTGCTCCTCGTCGATGACCTTGCGCAACGTGGGCCCGCCCGGGGCGAACAGCGCCAGCTCGTCGTCGGGCTCGCCCTCTTGGTCGTCATCGAAGGCGGCCTTCTTCCGCGGGGCCGGCTTGCGCTTCAGCTGGTGCTCTGCCAGGATGCCCTCCTCAAAGGTCGGGGGGCTGAACTCTGCCTGGCTGATGTAGTGGATGGCGTCCTTGAGGGCATCGGCCGAGACGCTTGCCGGTATTACCCACGCGGATTCCGGCGTCCCTTCTGAAGCGGGGCCCAGGAGCTGCAGGCCAGCGAGCTTCATCAGCAGGCGGAGATGAGAGTTTTTGAACATGGCGGTGCGACGCGCATCGTCGTCTGGGCGCACGTCTGGAATCTCGTTAACAAGAGGGCGTCGAAAAAGAAAAGAGAAATCCAAGGAAACTTACGAAATAGGGGAGGCGCCTTGGGCTCTTGTTCTGTGGTTGGCCGCTCTTCTTCGCCATCTTGTGCCGGTTCAACGGAGGACATGACCTCGTCGGCTGTCGCCCACGCCCTCCGCTCCGCCTCGGCTTCGCCGAGAGTCTTCTTGAGCCAGGCGATGTGGTCTGCCTGATTCTTGTCCAGCAACGCTCCAACCACGATGCCGACCTGCTGATCCAGCTCTTCTGTGTTCTTGAAGACCAGCTCTGCCCCGGGCTTCGCCTTGCTGGCTGTGGTCACGGTTTGTCGCTCGTAGCCGTACTCGAGGAAGAAGGCGGTGCTCGACAGCTTGCTGAAGAGCATCTCGACGATGAGCTCCGGCCGCTGCTCAATCTTCTTGAAGCATTTCCGGAGAATCTGCTTGACGAGCTCCTCCCACTCCTTGTACATGCTGCAGGACTTGTCCAGCGCAGAGGGGCCCTTGATCATGCTGTGGAAGAGGTGGATGATGTCGACCCGGAAGAGCATGACGCTCGCCTCTTGCTTAAAGGCCATGCGGTAAAAGTATCTGTGTGCCCGCTTCAGCTGGACGTCGTCCAGGTCGCGATAGTACCTCGTGAACTTGACAAATGTGTCCACGACGCCCTGGGGGGTGAACCGCGAGGCGAAGCGGTTAAAGTCGAACTTGCGCTCCTTGGAGGTGCGCTCGGCAGTCGCGGCATCATTGTCAGAATCGTCATTGTCCATGTCCTCGTTGTCTGCCCCGCCGGCGTCCTGCGCGGCTTTCTTCTTCTTCCGACGCGTGCGCTTCCTTGAGCGGACCTGCATGTCGATGTTCTGCTTGGAGTAACTCTCGAGGATGCGCAGATAGTGGTGCACAAGCTCGGTGGAGGCGTCGAGGTAGTTGAAGCCCTGGTCCTTGTAGCTGCGGATGATGTCTGCGATGGCGTCGTGGGTGGATTCTTCGTAGAACAGGCGGCTGAGGACGTTCTCGGCAATCTCCTCGTTGTCCTCGTTGCCGGATTCCGACATTTCCTGGACCGTGAGCAGGATCTGGGTGAAGCAGCGCATGACGGCCGTCAGCTCGGGCCAGTCTTTCACGGAGAGCGACTCGTGAAGGGCCTTGTTGAGGGTGATGAACATCTCCTGGTTCAGGACACCGGCGACGAGGTTGAAGCTGCCAACGGTCTCGTCGCTCTGCCTGCCCGCCTGCTTCTTGGCCTTGCGCCGCATGCGCTCCGCCTGGAGGAACCACGACACCAGGTAGAAGAACTGCCGTCGGTGGTAGTGCATGAGATGGGACGCTTCACGGTCAATCGTCTTGCGCACGTGCTGGAACAGGGGGTTGAAGCCCGAGTCGAGAAAGTCCTCCACGAAGGAACGGAGCTGGTCCAAGGCGCGCGAGTTGAGCTTTGCGGGGAGCCCGAGATCCTTCTCGTCCCCATCTGCCTTCCGCGCTCTCCGAGGCGGCCGGAAGGTCTTGGCATTGTCTATCTTTTGGTTCCGTACCGACACGTCGGCGAGGGCGTCCTGCCCTGAGAGTGACGACATCTTGCCGTCTTCCCGCTTGACCCAGATCATGGTGCCGAACCGGTTGTGACGCGTTGGCCCCTTGCGGTTATACGCCTTCAGCATGGACGACTCCTTGTTCATCATGGCCGATAGCTCTCCGGCCCGGGCCTTGCTCAGCTGCTGCTCGTTCATGAACAGCTTCTCGACGTCGACCTGCTTGACCAGGTGGTATATAATCTCCATGAGGGAGGTGTCCTCGGTCCTGAAATCCTCCCCCATGTTGGAGGCGATAGTCAGGAGCACGAGGAAGATGTCCTGGTACGAGAATGCGTCGATGGTGGCGGACCTCGATACCTGGGACTCGTCGCCGTCGTACTTGACCCCGGTTGGCGGCTCGATCATGGCGATGTTGCGGAGGAAGAACAAGACCAGCTTGATGATGCCTTGGTCGCGGGCGGTTCGGTCCCCGATCGGCAGGGCCATGGAAGGGAGGGCCACTCGGGCGGCCGTGTGGAGGACTCTTGCTCCGTCAAAGTTGATGACGGCCCTCTTGTATTCCACCTGCGCCAGCTCCAGGGCCGGTATGTGACGATGATGATTGACCGTCATGCGCTCTCTGTCTCGTTCAATCGGCCACGTGAGGGGGACCATGAGCTCGAAGCAGGCCAGCGCCACTCTTGCCTTGAACTTGCTGTCCGTCGTGTTCTCGGGCCATGTCACCAGTATGGGGAGCAGGTCGCCCTCGATCAGGTTCGCCTGGTGCATGCATCGCGCAACGTCCATCCGGTTCGTCTTTTCGTCGTAGAAGCGGATCCATCGCTTGAGATCTCGAAGGACCTCGAGGGCGTCGTCTCCGAGCTGATATGTGCCATCGTCATCGGCGCTGACACCACCCAGCTACAAAACCGTCACCCCCCCATTAGCATCTTCAACCGACAGAGGGGAAATTCGAATTAAGACATACTGCTGAGACGAGACTGTTGATGTGCGCTCGCACTTCTGGATGGACAACATCCGTCGTGCCATCCGCCAACTCCATGATTGTATATCACCAGAATATGAACAGTTGCAATTACAGCGTCACATGTCGTGGGGGGTTACGCCGACTTAGGAATATTTTACACCTAGCCCAGTTGGTTCCTTGCGACGCGTCTCAACGCGTTTCGGCTCTGGCCGTGTTTAATGGGACGCGAGACGATAAGATAAGATAAGATAATAGTACAGATAAGGCGGCACCTTTTCGGCACCTGCTGATAAGAAGCCCCCCATCGGCTCCGGTATACAGAATGTCCGGGGCATGCCGAGGTTACCCGCAAGATGATGGCATGGCGGACCGCGAAGTCACCTCCCCCACGGGGAACTAATAACCACATGAGAGACAAAATTCGCAACTTCACCGTGACTTTTTTTCTTTTTCAACTCTCACAGAAACTATCCAATGGCTGCCTCGGTGCTTCGCATGCGATCAATGGGAGCTGCGCGCCAAGTGCGCTGCTTCAGCTCCTCCCCCCGACAATATGCTGCCGCAGAGGTCAAGAGGCTTGGTGTTATCGGCGCGGGCCAGATGGTCAGTCACATGTGATAGGGAGGAACTAAAGGCTAACCACCACGGCGCTCATTAGGGACTGGGAATCGCCCTCGTCGCCGCTCAGAGGGCACAGGTCCCCGTCACTCTGATTGACACGTCGGACAAGGCATTGGACAAGGGCCTCGCCTTTGCTGGTACGAGTTCTCACTCAGAGCTACTCACCCACGGGGAGGGCTGCTGGCTAACCTCGCGCGCGCTGCAGACAAGCTCCTGGCCAAGGATGTGTCCAAGTCGAGGATCACCCAGGAGCAAGCCGACAAGGCGCGGTCCCTCCTGACCCCCAGCACCAAGATGGATGACCTCTCGTCGGCCGACATGGTCATCGAGGCCGTGCCCGAGATCCCCAGCCTCAAGTTCGACATCTTCAGCAAGCTCGCCGAGGTCTGCCCGCGGCACGCCGTCCTGGCGACCAACACGTCGTCCATCTCCATCACCCGTATCGCCGCCGCCGCCGACCCTACCGACACGTCGGCGTCCTCCCGCGTGGTCTCCACCCACTTCATGAACCCCGTGCCCGTGCAAAAGGGCGTCGAGATCATCAGCGGCCTGCAGACCAGCCAGGACACCCTCGACACGGCCGTGGAGTTCTGCAAGAGGATGGGTAAGGTGCCCTCCGTGTCTGCCGACTCGCCGGGCTTCCTGGCCAACCGCATCCTGATGCCCTACATCAACGAGGCCGTCATCTGCCTCGAGACGGGCGTCGGGGACCGCGACTCGATCGACGCCATCATGAAGAACGGCACCAACGTGCCCATGGGCCCGCTGCAGCTCGCCGACTTCATCGGCCTCGACACCTGCCTCTCCATCATGAAGGTCCTGTACGAGGAGACGGCCGACTCCAAGTACAGGCCGAGCATCCTGCTCAAGAACATGGTGAGCGCTGGGTGGTACGGCAAGAAGAGCGGCAAGGGTTTCTACGACTACTGAGCATATCAGTCCGTGAATAATCTGAGAGTGGTCGGGGGGCACTCCTCGTCCGGTCAATGGAAAATACCAAATCATTCTATTCCTCCCCCCTTTCGTGCCAAGTGTTGTCCAGCTTGTCTGCCTCGCCCTTTGTCTGCCTCTCGACACGTCATCCGGGCCAGAACGCATCTCTCTCGTGTTGAAAATGCCGTACCACTATCAGGATTTGTCATGGTCCTTAAATTCGCATGGTCACAACTCACAACTGCGGGCAAAGATTTGGGGACAGATGGAGGGATGGAGGGAGGGAGGGAGAAAGGAAATCACGTCCTGCCCCTTCTAACTATCGTGG
>JABFEP010001493.1:0-14432 GCA_013618265.1 Fusarium albidum
CAACAACCCCCAACGACGTTACGACCCCTTTCGTTCTCCACAAGGCGGGAAGGGAAAGCCAACTTGCCAAGGAACGACTTGTTGATGAAAAGGTGATGGATCTCACAACTCTTGACACAGGTGACGGGGCCCTCGAAAAGTCCGCTCCGCAAAGTCCACCACTGTGATCCTCCTTTCCGCTAACTACTACTATTCACACTCCATAACGCAATCTTTGCGGCATCGGTCAAGCTGGTGCCTAACTAGGGCTCGTATCTTTTTGAGGCCTGGACAAGATGCAGGGCCAAGTCGGGCAGATTCTGTCCCCCGAATACAGGCAGGCCGCCGATCAACTTTGCAAGTTGCCCAGCCGTTACATGTCAGTTATAGTATGCCGGGATTGAGGCCATAGGCAGCCGCATTATCTGTCAGCACGTTCCTGATCCTGGCCGGGTTTCAATGCCTCTGAATCTGTATTGTCCGGTCGACAAAAAAGGTCTCCAGTGAATCCACATGACGGAGTTTGATAGGGGATTCGTGCTGACGACCCCTTGCTCGGTTACGTAGCGGGAGGTACTCCTCGTGTAGGAGAGATTTAAAGCATGAAAATAAAGTGAATTTAATGTGTCGTTTCCGGATTGGCCATGTTGGCCGTGAACTCGTTCTTCGTCTTCGGGGGCATACACACTTGCTCAGGCCCATTGCCATTGTACGAAGCATACAGTTACAGCCTAGATAGCAGCAATAAACCCATATCGGTAAAGTCGCAACTTGTGCAAAATCAAGGTTATATTGCTTGCTTCTATTCGTCTCGGTCTTCCAAATCTGATTCCCTAACTACGTATATAAGCCCTGAGCGACA
Source organism: Fusarium albidum (assembly GCA_013618265.1). Lineage (NCBI taxonomy): Eukaryota > Fungi > Ascomycota > Sordariomycetes > Hypocreales > Nectriaceae > Fusarium > Fusarium albidum. The sequence continues at coordinate 842 of JABFEP010001493.1, forward strand.
TACCCTATAGACTCAGATATGGACACCGCCCGCAGTGTTATTGTTCAACACCATTCTCCTTCTCGAATTTCTTCTTCTTCTTCATGTTTGGTATTTGTAGCCAAGGACCCTCTCCACGAGGCCTCCCTAGCCAACGCTGCCGGTGGACTACTGCTGCTTGGATTGACCAAATACCTCTTGTCCATGCTGGATAGCTTGCCCGGGGCCACGGCTACCTAGAGGCAGATGTTCTGAGAGAGGGCCAAGAGACCAACTGTGGAATCACCCCAAGAACACTGATGTAACTGGGTTGGCAAAGGATGGAATGAACATCGTTTCAGCCATAATGTCCCGGGGGGGTGCCGCGCAGGCGCTACCTGGGCACTCTACTCCTTCAGTGGCGATGCGGGTTCTGCCCCCCTATCCAACGGACTCGTAGTGCTTTGAAATAGGGGTGTATTTAATCTAGCTCGGTTCAACAACCGCTGAGTAGCATCACAAGGCTCGCTGATGGCAGGACATGTCTACAAGTACAATGAAGCAATTGCCAAATCGGTATCTCTCGAAATCTCAAAGACAGGGATATCTTCATCTTACAAAAAGTTGATTCCCACACCGACCTGCAAGCCCTTGGTCGACGCCTCTCCCCTCCTCAGCGCCAGGGGCAGGCTAAAGTTGAGCTCGAACCGCGCGACAGGGTGCGCGTACACGAGGCCCACGCCGGCTGCGAGGCTCGGCAAGCCGTTGAAGAGCTCACCAGCAGCGTCCACCAGGCCACTCCGCACGGCGGACCCGTCCAGTCCCTGCGTGGCCGCGCCGCTGGGTGCCTTGCTGCTGTTGTTCTTGAGGGCCACGAGGCGTCCTCCGTTGGCAAAGAGCTGGAAGCGCAGGCCAGAGTCGGGGCCCTTGTATGGCACGGGGAGCAGCATGTTGACGCTGCCGGCGGCAAAGATGTCGCCTCCGACCGAGTCCAGGCCGTCGTGGGGTCCAAGGCCACCCAGCTTGAAGCCTCGCACGTCGGTCGGCCCGCCGAGCTGGAAGCGGTCGTTGATACGGCTCGGGCGGATCTTGCTGCTCAAGTCATAACCGAGAGGAAGAGGACAGAGCACACCTAGCCTAAGACCGCCGCCGATCGAGATGCCCGTTCGTTCTCGAATACCGGGCAAAGGAACTGGCACTGCACCACCGACCTCGAGCTCACCCCTGGAGAAAGCGACGTCTCCGGCAAGGGGGCCGACACCGGCGATTTCAAGACCAGATCGGAGCATGTAGCCTTTCTGAGGAAGCTGGGGATTGTCCCGCCTTTCTCGGTAGAATGTATGCTTGATGGAGCTCTTGATAGTGTCGCCAGAGTCTGCGCGGACGGTCGGGCTGGCACCTTCGCCCAGACCAGTGATCTGCCTCCAGACGCCAGAATACTCTACGGACTGCGAGTCCCGCTTGACGTTGAGCCACGAGAACCGCAGGCTCCCGCCCTTGAGGACCTCCTCATGAGAGGCCCAGGGCTTCTCGGCCGCGGAAGCAACGCCCTCGAGCGAGAGCCTCAGATCAGGGTTGCTCGCAACGGGAGCGCTGAGGTTGGCACTGTACGCCGAGCGAGTGCGCGTGCCAGCCTTTGCGTTGAGGGTCAGCATCTCTGCGCCGCCAAACATGTTGCGCCACAGCAGGGAGCCGTAGGCGGAGCCTTCGCCGTTTCCAACATCTGTGCCGGTCTGGAGCTTGAACCTCGAGAGCTCTTTTACTTTGATATCGACGTTGACGTCGGTGGGAGAGGTCGAGGGATCGGTCTGCTGTGCGGAGGTGAGGAAGAGTTCGGGCTGAGGCTGGAAGATTTCTGCGTCATGCAATCAGTTTCGAGTTGGGACGCTGGGGCGCGGATGACAACGCACGAAGTGCATCGAGCTTGTTGCTCGCGATTCGCAGATTGCTTATCACTTCGCCGACGGTAGATCCGACGTTTTGCTCGTCGCTGACCAGGGGGTGGAAGAGAGGATCGAGGAAGTTGGTGCGCGTGTTGATAGCTCCATGGACTCGGATCTCGTTGACGGTCATGGGTGCCGACTGTTGGTCTCCAATCTGGGATCATGTTAGCTAGAGAGAGCGGACATGTTCGTTTGGGAGTCGTACTAGCTGGGCCATGCGGCGCTGCTTGGCCTCCTCCTGTTCTCGCTGGAACTCGGGCTTCGATTCTGCTTCCTGAAGCAGCGAAGCAGTGTCGGCATGGAGCTTGTTGAAGGGATCCCCAGACTGGTCCTGGTTAGCAATTGAAGTCGTCTTGATTCCAATGCCTCGATGTGCTTACAGGGGTCCCCATTGAACCAGGCATTGCAGCCATTGTCGATCACTCGACGACTTGGGTTGCTGCTTGCCGGAGCCGTCACGATGTCGTTTTGAGGTGTCGGGTGGTTCGACAATGACAACCCCAGCTGCTTCTCGGTAGGAAACGGTAAAGCTCCGGGGTACGTACAGAGCTCGACGTGTTGCTGTGGCGCTTACAAGCTGTGGCGCAGGCTTAGACTCTGTGATGGCATGTGATTCCGAGCCACCTGAAGAGGGAGGTACGGGAAATTAACCCAGTTTATCTTTACATCTTCTACGGATAAAGCAGGATTTGTTTGAATTCTTTGTAATTACCGCGTGCAGCTTGAAAACATAACCGATGCCAAAGCGGCGGCGGCTCTTAGGACACATAGACCTGGACTGTGCTCGAGAATCGATGGTTGGATCCTCCCGTTATGTCTGCCTTGATAGGTGTGACTCCTTCAAGATATGACTGTAAATTTAGATCCACTGCGCATTCATTTGATCTAAATCGTGTTACACCGAAACAACCACTACCCTTGGGCTCTGTTTCTCGAGATTGCGCGTTACCTCTGTGACGCCACTGGACTTACAAGATAGATTTCTTTGTTTCATCGACGGAAGTTGGACTACTCGCTCTACTTCGGCTGGACTTTTAGGAAGGACAACCTCATTTAATCTGGCTTCTGGATTGTTTAGAGGAATACTTGACGGGAAGCAAGGCTCGTTCTTATCGGAGCCGCTTTATAATACGTGTTTTATCTTGATCATAGGGAAAGCTATAGAGCGAGTTGTCTAGATACCTTAGAGGCAATAACGCTCCTATCCTACGTAGGTACTAATGCTTCTCTAAAGAGTTAGTAATTTTTTTATAAAACATCTAAATACTTTTCTATAAACTTCTATTAGTTTTAGTCTATTTTTCTATAAACTTCTATTGGTTTATGGAGTTATTATGCTCATTTTAGTCTATTTAAACATCACTCACCAGGCACCCTCGGCCTAGCCCGTCGGGTGTCCAGGCAGGTACGTACCTCGCTTCGATTGGACAAAGCCTTCCCCGACTCCTGGAGTCTGGCCCCACCAGGCTAACGAACGGGTAGTCGGGTACACCTGATCCCTCCCCGGGCCTGCGCAGTCTCTCTCTGAGTCTCTTGCTCCCGTCATCTTCTAAACCATCCACTCATCACCCAGACCATCCATTTTCCGAGCGCCTTCACCGCCAGGGACGCTCTGTTCTCACTCCTTCAGGGCCACTCAACTAGTCCTTCACTTTTCTTCTTTTCCTACCTACCATCTTGTGTTGCTTTATTCTGTCCCTCACGCGACCCGCAATCTGTTCACTTCCTCCACGGCCAACCCCAACACTCCGCCATCGCCACCATGGCCAGCAAGGCCGCCAACAAGCGTGTATGTCTTACTGAGTATTTGGCAGCGGCTGAAACTTGCTGAACATCTCACAGTTGACTCGCGAGTATAAGTCCATCTCCGAGAATCCGCCTCCTTACATCACGGCCCATCCTTCCGAGTCTAACATTCTCGAGTACGTCATGTTCCCTCAACCCAGAGCGTTTCGTCACCAACAACAGTCGCTAACGTGAGCCCTTTTTAGATGGCATTATATCATTACTGGCCCCGAGGACACCCCGTATCATGGTGGACAATACTGGGGCACTCTAATGTTCCCTCCGAACTATCCGTTTGCGCCGCCCGCCATTCGCATGCATACCCCTTCCGGCCGATTCCAGCCCTCGACACGACTCTGTCTCTCCATCTCCGACTTCCACCCAAAGTCTTTTAACCCTGCGTGGGAAGTGTCAACCATTCTTATCGGCCTGTTGTCCTTCATGACGAGTGAAGAGATGACAACTGGCTCTGTTTCTAGCACAGCCGCTGAGCGACGATACCTAGCGGCGCGGTCGCGCTGGTGGAACTCGACTGGAAGTGGCTCCCACACCAAGGCCAACCCCGCGAACAAGGGCAACGTCAAGGCCGGTGACGGTGGCGCCAAGTTCCGAGCCGAATGGCCCGAGGTGGACGTTGAGAACTGGGAGTGGATGGCCAAGGGCAACGTTGATCCCCTCACTGGCACCCGGTTAGACGCCGATAACAACGCCTCTTGCCGACCCCAGCTGGGCATCTCTGGCACCAGCGGTCACCAGGCGCAGGCCGTCGTGGACGTGGTCAATCAGCAGCGGGATGCTGGAACAGGATGGATATACCGGAACAAGCTCCTTGTGGCTGGAGCTGTAATCTTCGTCTATGTCCTCATTGCCCGGCTCGTCAGCGGCGATGAGTGATTTGGCGGCGGTGAGCGGAAATACTGGCTCATGGTTTCCTTTGTCTGTACCCAACTCTTTGATTTCGGTTGATTGCTGGTGGGCTGGCGGGCGCAAAGCGGTTTTGAATGCCAGATATCAGAGGACTCGCGTCTTGAGTATGGCGTTTTGGGGCACTCGTTCAGTATAGCCTTAGCTTGGGTTTGAGATGTTCAGCGTATCTCAATTTAATGACCAGCTGAAGCGACCTGGAGCATATTGGTAGATGTTATCGGGTAGACTCGACTAATAGACCTGGATGGTATGCCGATCACCAGTGCCAAACATGTGTGGAAAAGAGTACTAGCAAGACTGTTCCTCGGAGCAAGATCATGGACTGTGCAACCCGCGACTCCAAGAAGCCATCCGCCGCTGTTTGTTAGTCTGATATCATGGCCTGCCCCTGTTCCGCACCTAAAACAAACAACGGGATGCGGGAAGCCGAACTTCAGCCGGCCCAGGGCGTTGCTCGTTGGGTGTTTGGCACTAAACTTTAGTGGAGCTGGAGGCCATTTACGCGGGGGGGTTTCAAGAAAAATTGTGACGAAAGCCCCAATTTTTTGTCACCTTGCGACTCGTCTCCGCTGCTGGAAGCCGTTGGAAGGGCCTCCAAACCCGACATCATCATCACCCCTTGTTGGTGAAGCAACTTGTTCTTTGTGCCCTTCCTCCGCGGCATCTCATCCTCACACCCCCCCTTTTCGAAACCTCTGCGTTTCTCTCTCCCCTTCTCCCGCACCCTCCTTTGGATTCCGTCCCCCCCTCGAAGCTCCCCTTTGCTGGTCAAGCTTCTGCCTTCCGCACAAAGCATCATCGTCTCTGGATCGCCGACACGCCACGCCCGCCTCCCTTTCAAGGCCTCCTCCACCTCTTCCACCGCAGGGCAGTCAACCCGAAGACGGCTGTCCCCCATGCCTCTTGCTCCAGATCCATAGAGCCTCCCTCCCCCCCGAACCCTCCGTAGAGGTCTGGCGCGGGCTTGCCGAATCGCCTGCCCCCTTGTCCGTCGATACATTCCCCGCCGAACCGTCAACGACCTCGCCCATGAAATGGCGCCCGCCAACGGCACTGCAAAGACTCGCCGACCTGGAGGGAGCAAGCTTGTTCAATCCTCCAAGCCCGTCGTCCCTGCCATTCCACTGCCCTATGTGAAGCGCCAGGCTGCTACGGCTGCCGCCGCTGCTGCCCGTGCCAGTGCTGCCTCGGACTCTGCTGCTGCCTCTGCTGCCTCTGCTGCCTCCTCGACGCCGACGCCGACGCCGAAGCCCGCCGCCCAGCCGCGATCCGAAACCAAGCTCACCAATGGCGCTGCTGCCGTCGACGCGAAGAAGGATGAATCTCCTGTAGCTGACGCGAGTTCAATTTCAAGCCCTGCCTCGAGCCCAGCTGCTCAGCAGGCCCCCGAGCCAAAGCCAGCAGCTCACCCAGAGACCAATGATGGTGGTGCGGACCTGGTTAACCACCAGGGTTCGTCTGGTACGTACCATGCTGATAACAGCGTGCACCTCACTCAAGACACCACCCGGGAACCTTTGCTTATCCATCTCGTCCCCTCTGCTGCAGTCGCATCTGTCTCGGAGCAAGCTTCCACCATCAGTGAACAGGATGTCGCCCCGAAATCCCAACCCGTCTCGGAACATCGTGATCAGCCCGCGTCTGCGCCCAATGTCGATGTTCGTGCTCAGACTGCCGACAAGCATGCGCCTCCTGGTGCAACTGACAAGCATAACGGTGTCGCAGCCAAGGCCGAGGTGAAGCAGCGCACTGGTGAGGCATCTGAACTGGCTCCCAAATATCGAGAGGCTCATGTCACAAACACAGACGATCGTGCGTTTGCCAAGATCCACAGCAAGTCTCGGCCACCCCCCGCTGTGCCGCCGTCTCGATACCAGATGCCCCCTTCTTTCCAGCCTGCCAATAGACACATGGGACCGGGCACAAACGGCGACATGCATCGAGGACCCCGACCTCCAATCCATACTGGCCCGCCCATGCACCAGCCGCATCCTAGCAATGGCAGCATCCACTTCGGGGCTTTCCATGGTTCCACGAGCTCGTCTCCTGCGCCTCACTCCGGAGGCATCGCGCCTCCTCCCGGCATGCCGATTCCGGAAGGCCGACCTCCCTACATGGCCCATGGTGCCAACGGCTTTCCTCCTATGATGCCCTACGGCGCCGAACCTGTGCCTGTTACCACCTTTGACAGCTATGGAAGGCCATCCATGACCTATGGACCCATGGACTCGTATCCTCCCTTTGGCAACAACTTCGGCCCTTCGACGCCCCAGAGCTTCCACGATTCCCAGACGTCCGCCCACCCCGAGGACTACAGCCAGTACCCTCCGGGACTTGCCCGAAATGGCGTCACTGGACCTGGGGAGGACACCCCGTCGCCGAGTCACCCTGGCACAATGTTTGGTGGTCCCGAGTACCCCAGAATGATGCCAAACGCCGGGCCTCTACCTCATCTCATGTCACCGCTCGAAGATGTTGACGGTCTTGTTAGACACCTCCAGCAGCAGTTTGGATCTCCCGAATTTGCAGACTGCGTCCTGGAGCTTCGCTACCCAGATGAGAAAGCCCCGCTGGTCCGCATCCCTGGCCATCGACTTCTGTTCTCCCGCAGCGCCGAGCTCGCTGGCGCCATTTCGAAGGCATCTTCTCAGCCCAACCCGAACGTCCCGTCTCTCCCGACCGTTGTTGTCGAGGTCCAGAGCAAGTGGATTCGTTCTGATTCGTTCTACATGGCCGTTCAGCATCTCTACGGACTACCCTTGTTCTCCATCCCGCCGCCTCCCGCCGGTCTCAAGCAGGGAGCCGTCGCCGATGCTGGCTCGGTCTCGGAACGGTTCGACTTTGCTCTCTCGTATGCTGCCGCTGGTCACCTGCTTCGGTGGGATCCTGTCACAAGGCGCGGCTGCGGGATGGGCATGCAACTACTGAACTGGCAGACAGTCGAGCGTGCACTGGAGTTTGCGTTGGAGAGGCACCGCGATGAAGGCTCTCACGACGTGTTCAAATATGGTGATGGATCTAGAGCGATCTTGAACGAAGCGGTTTCATTCATCGTTGGCAACCTTGGCCCCACCTTCAATCTGGACACCTCGGTTTCTCCTCCGGAAAACTACTCTCGATTGCCACCTCACCCAGCCCCCCCCGCGAGTGCCGCGACTCAGAAACCGCCGTCTCCTCCCATCGCCCGCGGCACATCGGTGCATCTGGGCAAGACTCGTCGACCCCAACAAATCACCGGCATTCAGTTCGGTGACCTCTCTCTAGCCGACGGCAAGACCTCCCCGGCCTCGGACACCTCGATGGCATCGCAGCAGCAGCGCTCTCCCCTCTACGCCGTTATTTCTCGCGTCCTGCTGAACCTGCCTTTCGCTTTGGTCAAGATGATGCTCGAATCTGCGACCTCGGGCAAGGTGCCCAATGTAGAGGTGGTCTATCGGGCTGTCAAAGACGCTGTGTCCGAGCGAGAGCGACGTCGGCTGCAGGTTGTCGAGGCGGTCAGAGCGAGACAGGTGACGGGTTGGGAGACGATCTTGAAACAGCTCTCAAGCCCCGAGCCGCGGTATCTCGGGAAGTGGACTGCGCTGGGCTGGCAGGAAGAGATCTTGCCCTTTGGGGCCTCTGACGGCCCGGTTCTTAGCCGCACTTGGGTACCCCTGGCAAAGCCCCAGAACAGCGCCCCGGCTGCTTATCCCTGATGGCACAGCTCGATGGTGTTGCTGACTAGTTTCTGGCTTGCTCACGACAATGCGGGTATTGTGCATTTCGCATCAGGAAATTACATCATTCATGCATTTTGGCCACGCGTTTGCTTGAAGCTCCTAAAAGCTATTCAATGCGTCGTGTTCTTCTTCATCGCCCTCGAGGGCCCCTTGGAGAGTGTTGATCCTCGATGGTGGACATTGTGCAATCCGCCCTGGCCTAGTGATTGCTGGCCAGCCTTGGTTCTGCGATCGGCTGATGAACCCACACAACAACGGAGCAAAGGCAGTTTTGACGAGGTGCATTCTGAGGAGCGAAATTCCACGAGCGGCTGGTTTGTCGAAGGAGCGCTGATGAAGGACGCATCTGCCGTGGATCTGACCTCTAGGGTGGCCTCTGGGGTTAGAAAGCGGATGAAGGCGAGGCGACCAGGAAAGCTCAGGCTGGAGAGATGGAGCTTCGCCGATGAGTATAAGACTCGGTTTCTCTTTCTTTGACGATGGGAGACGGGGGCGGCTATGGCCAGCGCTCGTGGGGTTGATGTGGTGTTGGGGGCAATTTCGGGATGGTGGCTGGCGTTTGTGGACTTGACACTGGACGGGAGCGAGGTGTGATTTGTGATTTATCGGAAAAGAAAAAAAGGTACAGGAGGGATCAAAGAACAAAAAGCACTTAATGATATTGAGGATGGTGGGACTGGACGGGCCAGGCCTGAACCCTTGGGGCTCGACGATTGGATTCGAGGTGAGAAGGCCTGGGTGGACGGACGGCTGACTGGCCCTGGGACTGGGACTGGAGATGTGGCATTCACTGGAGTAGGCTTACCCCTTCACCTTTTGGTAGTTAATATCTTCCAAGACTGATTTGATACCCCGAGCTGCGCTTTGTCTTGTCTCGATGTGCCTCACATGTCTTGAAGAAATGGATGGTGCCCGGATCGGCCGATGTCAAGTGTGAAGGAGATGGATCGAGTTTGTGAGATGAGATGATGCTTCATACAATGAGGGCAGAATGTAGAATGCAGCTGGTATTGTCGTTGGAACTGATATCTCATTGAGGGCTCGCAATCCTTGTTCAGATCTAGTATCATACACATCACACATTCATTCCACACGCCTGCACCGGCAGGTTCAACAGAAACCAAAACCTTGCTCCTTCAACATGACATCCTTGGAGCGCCGTCTCGCGTCTCGTCACTGGAGCATTGCGTATAAAAAGGCCAACTCGGTTCTCGCGTCTGGGGCTCTTTGTGCTCGTTCATAGTATTCCTGGAGCAAAAGAAACAAATTAGCAAAAAAAGAACAAATGGAAGTATTTCATCCTTACCTGCGATCACTCCCAGCAGCCAGAGAAAACTTTGGCACAAAGGCGTCCTTGGGAAAAGAGGATGGATATCCTGGTGAAGTGATTAGTATGAATAGAAATCAATCTCGAGAGTTTCATCATACCGTGAGAAAGATCGAGATGGAGATCAATCCCTAAGTGTGGTTTACCACGAGAATGACATTCTTGTGCCTAGGCGTTGGTACCAGGGCCTTGATGTCGGGTTGGTACCAAGGCCCTGGTACCATGGCCCCGTCGTCTCTTCTTCTTCTTCTTTTCTTCCTTTTAGCGTAATCCTGAACAAGTGGTTGATTGACGATGGTAAGGATGGTGAGGATGAATGGTAAGGATGATGAGATGAATGGTAAGGATAGCGAGGATGGTGGGGATGAATGGTAAGGATGATGAGGATAATGAGGATGAATAGTGAGGATGATGCTAGGTCTGGGTTTCTGTACCATGCCAAAAGCCCGTATAAATGTCCCCTGCCACTGCGGGACGCTCCTGCTCGGAGCTGGGGATCTGTGGCTCGCGTGCCATCGAGGCTATCGCGACCGTCAAATTGAGGCTATCGCGACCGCCAAATTGAATCCGGATTGAAGCCGTCGTGGTACCTAAGAAAAGGTGATATTATGATGGGGAATTATGTACCTCGAAACTCACATGTTTTTCTGCCACGGCCGACCCACCCCTGCAGAGGGCCGCAGAGGGGACCCACACAGAGAAGGAACCTTGGACACGTGACAGGAACCGGACAGAGGCAGGCGAGAGCGCCTGAGAATTGGGGAGGAGCTTAGTGAAGTGAGAAACTGAGAATGAGTCAGGTTGTGATGAGATCGTCTGTGAGTATTGGCAAATGAGTAGCGAGCAAAAGTTAAAGCAGATTGTTGGCAACAGGGAGTACATATATGAGAAGGTACCTATGCTAATGCATATTGTAAGCTACACTAAAGGATGCTATCAAGACCTAATCTTCTCAAATGAGGTACCTACCTTATAAGTGCAGCTTGATTACCTACCTAATTCTTGATGAAAAGATATTTCTACTGCTCCCGCACAATATGTGATGGTTGGAGTGCTGACTCGTGTACTCGTTACTCCGTAGTCGTGGTGGGTTGGTTGCAATGACTTGGACATGAATCTTGGCTGGACTGCGTTGACTGGCAGCTGAAGATGGCAAGGGGCGGGGAACCCCTGTACCTGGTCATTGAGCCTTGGTATTGATTTGAGCAGCCGAGGTCTCTCCACTTTTGGACGTCGCCCTCATTTCCAAGTCCTTGTGATTTCATTCCTCTCCCCTTTGCTGACGCGCATAAACATTGAATACGACATCTCGTGCAACAGGTGCTACTTTCTACTGCGCTGCTCCAGCTGTCCAGGTCGCTTGGATGAGGTGCCGCCGACAGCTGCTCGAATGCGCCACCGGAGCTCAGCTGGTGGAACAGCGACGTGATCGCCGATAAGACAGACACGAGACAAAACACCACGGTCCTTTAACCCAACCGTCGCCCATTAGCACACCGGCTCTAATCCCATCGCAATGGCAGCGCCCGCCCCCTCGGGCGACGCCCCGGGCTCGCGCTCGTCGAGATCCTCGCCCGTCACGGCAGATCCCATCCTTCGCAACACGCTGCGATACACCATCTCGGCGCACGAGTATGCCGCCCTGCACAAGTACATCCTCTCGCGCTCCCGTGTGCTTCGTCGCGCGACGCCGACCCCCAGCCGCGTCGACAAGGCCTTCCAGCCGCCAAAGGGTGCCGACGACTACAATGCCCGGACGGTGCGCCACGCGCTGAGGGTGTTTGTGACGACGTATCTGGGCATGAAGGGGTGGGATGCCGTCGCCAAGAGGATGAGCAAGAAGGAGTGAGTAGATGTTCAAGATGGGATGTCACGTGGCTGACATGGACAGGTCCAACGCCAATGCGAAAAAGAAGCCCTTCTACAAGTCTCCCGCCCTGAGGCTGTCCCTCTCCCTCTCGACGATCCTCCTGCTCTACAGGTTGCTCTTCCGCTTCCTCACGCGCCTGCGCATCCAGCTGCTCGATCCCCAGGTTGAGCCCTTCCGGCTGCGCAACCCGCGGACGGCGGCCGCGCTCACGTCGCCGTACGCGCCCGGCGTCGGTGCGTCGCTGGCTGGCCTAGCTCTGGGCATCTACCCGTCGCAGAAGATGCGGGTCACGATTGCCATCTACAGCGTGTTCCGCGCACTGGAATTCGCCTACAACCTGTGCGAGTCTGAGGGCCTCATCTGGGGCCTCAAGAACGGCGTCAAGAGGGACCGGCCGTGGTGGTTCGGGAGCTGGATGCTGCAGCCATTGGCTTTTGGCCAGCTTCTTCACGCGGCCGTGTTTGACCGCGACTGCTTTCCTAAGGTATGATTTCTAAAAGTCGGCCAAGGAATAAACTAATGTATGCAATAGCCGTACGGAGACTTCATCTTCAAGAGCTCCACTGCTTATCTGCACCCGCGTCCGGAAGACTGGCCGTCCGGGCTTAAATGGCCTCAGACGTCGCAGATTGTCGACAGCCTGGCCCAGATGGCGCGCTTGAACTGGCCGTATGTAACGGAAGCAAGTTTGAAGAATTGTTGCTGACATCCGCAGGGCTTACATCTCCCCAACTCTCTTCCCCAACAAGGACATTCTCCCCGCCAGCCTCAGTGCCATCGCGCCCCTGACCTCTCGAGCTCACCCGCTCATCACATCCCTCTCGTGCGCGACCCTGCACCCCGGAGACCCGTCCTGCGCCCGGACCTATCTGACCTTCTGGCTCAACTCGTTCCCGCCCCTGGCCCGCTTCTTCGTCGTCATCTACTCGGCCATGACGGTCATCCCCCGGTTCTCGTCCCTGTACCACAACCCGCTGGCGACGCTCCAGCGGATCATCGCGTCGGCCCTCCGCATGTCGACCTTTGCGACGGGCGCCATCTCGACGGCGTGGGCGTCCATCTGCTTCTTCCAGGCGTGGCTCCCGCGCCACGTGCTCGCCACGCAGCGCTTCTTCCTGGGCGGCTTCTTCGCGGGCCTGTGGGCATGGGTGGAGCGGCGGAACGGCCGCGGGCTGTTCCTGTACAGTGCCCGGGCCAGCGTCGACAGCCTCTGGAAGGTGGGCGTCAAGCGGCGCTGGTGGAAGAGCATGAAGGGCGGCGACGTGTGGGTGTTTATGCTGGCCCTCATGGTGACGGGCGTGGTGTACGAGAAGGACGCGCAGGCGATCCGCGAGGCCAACTGGAGGAAGGGCGTCAGCTGGCTGCAGGGCCAGGGCTGGAGGGACTGGAGCATCGAGGACGACGACGACGAGGGACGGGACAAGGAGGAGTAATGTGTTGATGAATAGGGGCTTGGGAGTTGGGCGTATAAGTGTAGAGTATGGGAATTGGGAAAAGGCCGGATGCCTTCTGGGTTTGATGTCATGGATTTGTCTATTTCAATGTGAGTATTTTCAGCTCTCACAGATCCCTTGGGTATACTTGGTATCAAAATCACGCTGTTCGCCACGCTTGTTCACGCTTATGTCGTCCGAAGTCCGACCCCTTTAGCAACCTAGAAGCAACAGAAACAACCACAGAATAGAAACGCAGACGACAGCTATCTCCACCCGAGGTACGCCCCATTCGTCAACCACGACCCAAAGACATCCAGCAAGCGGACAAAGATCCACGCCACAGTCCCGATCAGCATCACGCTGGCAAAGAGGAAGAAGAAGTCGTCGTAGAGGTCAAACTCTGGCAGCTTGACGACGACGTCGCGTCTGGGGGGGGACTCGTCCCGTCTCGACTTTTGCTTCTGCTTCTGCTGCGGCTCGGGGCAGCTGACAAAGTGGTGGTTGTCAGAGTTGTGGGCCGTGCTGCCGTCTTCCGTCTGCCAGCCGTCGTCGTCTTGGACCTCGTAGGCCGTGCCGCCGGTGCTGTCCTCCGTCTCCCAGTCGTCGTCTCCTTCTTCGGCTGGGAA
>JABFEP010001494.1:0-27682 GCA_013618265.1 Fusarium albidum
GTGGTGGTGGTGGGGGACAATGCTCCAACGCATCACAAACCAGGGACCCGGTTTCCTCACCCCGGAGGTTCCAGAGGAACGGAATTCGGGGTGGGGTCCCCTCACCATTGGCTCCCTCGGACTGCCCCGCTCTGGCCGCTCGCGCGGGAATCCCGAGGCAGTGGATGGAGACGCGGGGGATCGACACTGCAAGTGCTGGGGTGGGGGGTTTCCCGCTGCGAGTTCTCAGTTCATCAATCATCATGAAGCGAATTGATGGTGGAGATACGAAGTGTTCAAGACATGCATCTCTGTTTTTGGTGGGCAGTGCGTTCATCAACGTCCAAGTTGGAACGCTCTTTGCTGAGTCTGCTCTGTTTGCGCATGTTGGACCGTTTTCTTTCTAGCTGAGCTTTTTTGTTTATTCAACGGAAACCTTGGGTCAAGGCAAGGCCACCCTGTAGGCGACACTCGAAGATGATCAATAATTACCGTCGGCAAAGAAGGGGTGCATACATACATACGTACATTTTCGAGGCTGACGGTTGGAAAGACATGTGTGTTGAATCGATTACAACCGATAAAGATTCCATCCTCCTTCTAGCAATGACTGGGGCGTCAAGCAACCGACAAGCCGCAAGGCTTGAAATGTTGTGGCGAAATGCTAGCAAACTAGGTAGCAAATGTGGAATTTTCCACCAAAGAATCGTATTATCTGGTCCAATTGAACCCATGAGGCTACGAGTCGGGTTCCGGTGGCCCAGTTCCATTTCATCCGACTATTAATATCATTCGTTAAACCTTAGATAAGCCGTCGTATTGATCCAAGCAATTGGATCACCTAATGGATGGATAGGTATTGTATTAACAGTCTGTGGCGAGGCGGATAATTCCAAAGCTAACAGCTTGAAGACGCCCCAACAAGTGCGAGTAGACGCTAAAAAAAGGGGGAAAAAGAAGAGATATAGAAAGCGTGATATGTATATTCAGGCATTTATCATACGCGACAGGATCTTGATAATGTGCCTGGCTACTAAACGCCCGTGGCATATCGGCTTCAGTGGCCTTCAGCGGTTGCAGCGGAGAGCCCCACTAGCAGCAGGTAGCCGGACTGAACCGGGCCGACGCGACAGGACGCGATGCACCGCCCGGCACGCGACTTGAACCACTTTAACCTTCTTCCCTGTGTACCTCCAAATCTGGGCGCCAGCAGAGACCACCAATATTTCCACACCATCGATATCAACAATAGCCCTCATAGCCTTACACTTCCGCCTGTATCTCCTACCCTTTTTTACTTGTTTCTTGTTCTTACATTCTTCCATATGTCGTGGGTCGAATGATTGCGTCTCCGCTTCCATGACCTCCCCGGCCGTTGCTGGGACAGACGCGTCGCGTCCGCGATCGAGGATTTTGACGCCCAGCTCCGAGGGAAGCTCAAACCGCAACGATGAGGATTGCTCGTCCGAAAGGCGCAAGAGGAAGAGGGCCGACTCGGCCACCATGGAGCATCTCTTGAACCCGTCAATTACCCTCAAGGTTTGTTGTGCCTGCAATGTCATGGGTGGTTCCCCATCAATTGCATACCCAGGCTGACGAGCAGAATGTCAACAGCCGCACCCTCCAAATCTTCATGTCCAGCCTCGCATCCTTCACCCACTCATGATTCTACCTCGCGAGCATCTTCCGCTCTCCTGCATCGACTTTCACGCTTCCAACGCCGATCTGTCCTCGAACCGATTCTTCGCATGCCATGTCAAGATCCTCGACCTCGAGAGCCGCATGGGCTCAGTTCCTGTGGTTCTGCTCGCAAGGAAGGAATCGAGCCGCGCTGTTTACGCCCTCGAGAGGCAGAATACTGGCCTCTATGTCGTTTGTCGGCTGGGACCTTGGGTAGACCTGGACGCCTTGGCCAAGGATGCATCGGCCGTCTGTAGGGAGCGTCTACTGCGAGCCGCGAAGCCAGAGCCGCAAGATCAAGCAACCTCATCCCGCCTCACTACGCCGCAACTTTTCAACAACCGGACGACTAAACGGGCCGCGATTGAAGCCGTTCAGTCTCTCGTTCGGAAGAGGCCAAGGTCTATATCCGTGTCAACATTGGCAGAATCTGAGAAGCATGAATCAAGGCTTGAAGCTACCATTCCTCCCGGGACACAGCTGCCATCTCCTGTTTTCAAACAAGAAGAGCTTGCAGGGACTCGAGCCAAAAACGCAACGCCGATGGTACCTCCGATCTTGGCATCGACCAACGAAGAACCCCCCCAACAACATACAGCAGAGGGCATCTTCGACACCATCAGGGCACAGTACTTTGACGCGTTGTACAAATCCATGGTATGTGGGCGCGCTTCCAATGTCTACCAAAGCTAATCTTTCCAGGGCTCGCTCGCATATTTTGCCAAAGGACCGCTTTCACGTGCTCGTTCAGCCTTCCACCTGGACCTCGAGTCTAATCTAGACATGGGCGATCTCATCGAGTTCCTCAAGGGTCTGGTGCTCACCACGGTGCAAATTGATAAGAAATATCGCGAGACCATTCCTGATGTCATCGCCAAGATGAAGACCGTCATCGATAGCTCTGATGAAGGGCGAAAGAGAAAACGTCGGACCAAGAAGATGAAAATTGGCAAAGACGCGCTCTATCCGTATGAGGAGGACCATGTCAGAGCGTGGTGGGCTGCCAACAAGCCTGGCTTGACAGAGGAGGAACTCGGCGTTTCCATTCAGCAGATCAAGTCACTCGCCACTATGCTTCGCACCCGAGAGACAGAACTCCAGATGATCATCATCTTGGAAATCCTCGCCTTGACCCCTTTGAAGCCCGCTGAGAACGCGGAGGACAGCCAACTACCCCCTCTGCCTGGTGCTGCTGAGTCCCAAGGAGACATGGCGCCCCCCTCAGCAAAGAAGCGAAACAAGCACAACCTACCAGTGCTGGTAGACGTGCATGCTGACCGCTTGACCATCTGGCAGTCAACTGCTTCCGACGAGCAGTTGCTCTTGGAAGATTCGCAGGTCGCCCAGCACATTGATGGCCAACCTCAGCAGAAGGCATCATCGGAGCCTCTCAAAGACTTCTGTGTGGACATTATCGTGCCTTTGTAAGTTGAGAAGCCAATCGACTCCACAGTTCCCAAGACTAACCCGAGTAGCTTCTCGCATCGACTTCCCGAGCTCTGTGACTCTATCAACCGAAAGTTGGGCGGACCTATCATTTTGAAGCCTTCCAAATCTCGGTCTTTGAAGCGGTCGTCGAGCAAGCGTGAGCAGAAACCGGGTGCAGTTACCAAGCGTCCTACGTCCGATCAGACAACAAGAACACTGCAACGAGCGTTATCCACAGACCAGCAGTCTCGACGGAGCGTGTCACGGGGACCAAGCAACATGATTGCCCTCATGCGGTCCGCGACGTCTACCCCTCTGCTAGGAATCAAACGCGAAGCTAGCGACCAGGTGGTGGTGAAGCCTGCGCTGAAGGCCGAGCCTGATCTGTTGAACAGGAAGAGTGGGCCGCTCTCCCAAAGCAGCAGCATGACCAGCCTGAAAGACGCCAAGGCAAACAAGAAGGCCCTCGTCGAGGCGGAGTTGAAGGAGGCGATCTCTTCATTGAGAAAACCGAACCGCGGAGTTGTTGGTAAGGCCATGGCTGAAGTGGCGGAGCACCGAGCGTCGATTAACCTCTCGGCGAAGAGTAAGTCTGCAACCGTAACAATTGTCAACGTCGAAACGACTAACAGTATACTTCAGAATCAAAGAAGCCCGCCAGGAGCTCATTGGGCGCATCCGTGGTAAAAGCTACACCAGCCAACACGCGGTTCAAGGATGTGTTTGCAGGAAAGCATGACTCGGCTGTTGAAATCCCCTTGATGAGCACCGAAGAGGTTATTCCTCCTTCAAGCATCCCATCTAGGATTCCATCAACGGGACTCCGCGAAAGTCACCGAGACTGCTTCCGCCGGAGTCCAACTCCTGACCATGAAAGGATTCGTAGCACGCCCACGAAAGCTGGGCCAAGCTTTATTCGCAGACCTGTGAACGAAGACAATGTTGTGCCATTCCCACCCAGCTCACCATTGTTAGAAAGAAGGACTACATCAGCAGCAGAGCTATTCTCTCCGGTCAATGCTGGAGAACGAAATCGAAAGATCGATTTTACCACGCCCAGAGGCGAAGATATACTAGCCACACCTACAAAGGCTGCTACATCAAGGGGGGTCATCGACATGGGGGGCCAGAACATGGAACCCGCAAAGCCGACGTCAATTTATCAGAGGCTTGGATGGGATGATGACCTAGACGATTTGTTATGAGTTGCGCGTCAGAGCATTTAGAGCGGTGTTTTTCATACGGCGCATGAGATACAGGCAGGTAAGGTTATAGCATCACTAGAAGAAGGCGTTGGGATTGTGGTTATATTATTGTATGAATAATGACATTTGAGATATGACACACGGTATCAACACGGCAGTCGCATGAGGGATTTTATGCTGCCGCTGGTTCTACGAGCATGGTAGGCAGGTCTCTGATATCAACATGCTCCTGCGACCCCAAGTCCACGACACGGATGGCCTCTATGCCCACGATGCCCTCCTGCAGGGCTAGGAACTGGAGCTCAACAACGTGGCAGGCTCCTGGCGCCAGCGGGCCGACCCGCGTGTCGGCATTCAAGCACACGACATCGGTGGACTCGACCAGAGAGTTCTTCTGCAAGGCATGGAGGATGTTGTCGTCGGTGACGGCGTCGGCAACGTCCTTCTCGCCGCGCCGCTTGCCTCCCACAGATGGAGGGCGCGTCATGCGGACCTCCCCTCGGCGATGCCTGGGGACGGCGACCAGCGCGAGCTTGCGTGGGGGCAGAGGATTCTTGTCGGTGGCACGGTTGACGACGAATACGGTCCAGGAGAAGACATCACCCGGGTGGACGGGCTCGGACGGGCCCGTAAAGGTCATGGTGATGCCGAGCTCCGGAACGGGGGCCTCCGTGCTGGTCGTGGCAGCCTCGAGGGCGGGAAGGGCATCGGGACGGGTGACGGATGGGGACTTTAGAGGATGGACTGCCTGGCCGGTTATGGAGAGCTGCGACGGGCGGTGGGCGCGGACGATGCCGGTGCCGGTCGTTGTCGGGCCGCCATAGCCCGGGTTGACGGGGAGGGTGAAGTCGAGGTGGGTGGTCCACGACATGGTGAGGCGAGGGGTGCAGCGGCCGGGATCGACCTGGGCGGTGGCGGAGATCTGGATGTCGAGATCGCGCATGGGGTTCTTGGGCGTGACGTCGAGGACCCGCGGGGCGATGCGGTAGAGGAAGGTGATGTGGTCGTGGGAAACGCAGCTCAGCGGCAGCTTCATACTGCTGCCTGCCTCGTCGTTGAGGCTGTCGACGGTGGCATCGAGTATGGAGAGGTCGATCTTGTCGAGCGAGATCTCACAGTCAAAGTGGGACGTGAAGTCGACCTCAAGGAGGGCAATCACGGCCGAGCTGGTCGGCGCCGTGGTCGGCCTCGAGAAGCGGATCCTGGTGTGGACCACGGGGAAGATCCTGTGCTCGATCTGGGGCAGCGCGCGGATGTGCTTCATGAGGTCCTGGGTCCGCGTGACGGGTGCGACTCGAGATACCCGCAGCGCAGACAGCCGGGGCTTGACACCCCCGAGGGCGGCATCGCCCGCGAACGACTCGAGAAGGTTGAGGCCGGACGGCTCGCCGCTCTGCAGATAGCCGCTGCATCGGGACGCGGCGAGGTCGATCGGGACCTCGGGCTTCAGGGCTGCGGATGCGGTGAGGATGACGGACGGGGAGGACAGGCGTGTACGGGGTCGGACGAGGAAGACGGGGAGCTTCCAGGCAGCATAGACATTCTGGCTCTTTGGTTCATGGTCGTCGTCGTCGGCGTCGTCGCCATCGCTTCCATCTTCTTCTTCATCGACTATTATAAAAGGATCATCCACGTCTGGAACAGTGCCTGAGAAGATGGTCTCTGGAGAGGAACTGTCCCGGCCTGTCTTGCTGTTGACGACCTGGGCCTCGACTGATATCACGAGCCTGCTGAGACGAGATCGGAGAGATGCCTCGTCTTTCCAGGGAGTCCTCAATAGAAGAAGTACATCTACGGTCTCGTCTATCATGAGAGGTTAGTGTTGGTGGTCGTGAAGGCGGAAAGGCAGTGAGTGAGTGAGAGGCGATTGATTTAGAGCTCACCAAAGAACAGGGAATCACGGCGTGGAATTGAGTCGAGTATTGACTTTCCCGGTTCGAGATCTCTGAATGCCGCCTCCAGGTCCAGATCCGTGTCCGAAGGTATGAGATATGTCAGCCGCGACTGCTCCGCAAACTCGGTCGTCGGGTCAGTGATGAAGGTGTGGCTGAGGTTGGTGAGAGTCTCGGGCTCGAGAGGCTGGGGTTCAATGGTCGCCTCAGAGTTAGACATTGCGTCTTTGATACATGGAACAGTAAAATGAAAAATACCAGAGAGCCTTCAAAGTATGAATGAAATCCCTCTTATTATATAATTTCCTTTGCCTGTCGTACCCGCTGTGTGTAAGTCGAGATGCTTCTCACATCCACCCCCAAGTCAACGTTAATGGTTTCCAGATCGTTACAACAAGACGTGGTCGTCCCAAGTTGCATTATGTAATCGCCACAATGATATCTGGTCCGTGCTCAAAAAGTTGATGGCTCTCAAATCGCTGAACAGAAAACAGAACAAGACCCCCCAATATCAATTTCGGCTTCGTCCATCGCGGCTCATTTTTACTGTCGCTTCTCACAGCACGAAAGCTTCGCGCATCGTCGCTCTAATCAATACCACGGCACGCCCACCGCATCGACGGATTCCATCTCCTGATCCCCCCGCGCGACGCGCCCTTCCCTAGCCATGAACGGTTTCGGCTCCCCCTTCGGCCAGCCAGGCTCAGCCTCGGCCTGGCAAGAGCATCATACCCCCGATGGACGAGCCTACTACTACAACGCGACTACAAAGGTCACCCAGTGGACCAAGCCGGAGGATATGATGGCGCCAGCAGAGGTGGGTGGATATGGACGATGCATCACATGTGTACTCTAAATGCTAACAGCTAGCAGCGCGCTCTGGCGAACCAGCCATGGAAGGAATACACGGCCGAGGGAGGTCGGAAGTACTGGTATAACACTGAGACAAAGCAGAGCTCATGGGAAATGCCCGACGTCTACAAGAACGCGCTCGGCGCATCGAGCACGCCTGCGACCCCGGCTTCCGCAACCCCGTACACGCCTCCGACCGGCGGTGCTGGTCACGGTGGCTACTCCCACGGTTCCTACGACCAGCATCGCGACCACCGTGACGTGTACCCCGAGTCTCGACAGATTACATATGGCAACGACCCAAGGGTCCAGGCTTTTGTTCCCGCTACGAACGACCCCGACTACTCGAACCCGGAGGAGGCTGAGGCAGCCTTCATCAAGCTGCTTCGACGCAGTGGAGTCCAGCCAGACTGGACTTGGGAGCAAACCATCCGTGCCGCCGCGCGGGACCCCCAGTTCCGTGCGATCAAGGACCCCAAAGATCGCAGGGCCGCGTTCGATAAGTATTGCCAGGATATGGTCATTCAGGACAAAGAGCGCGCTAAAGAAAGACTGGCGAAGCTGCGCGCCGATTTCGAGACCATGCTCAAGAGGCATCCCGAGATCACCCACTACACTCGTTGGAAGACTGCCCGCCCCATGATCGAAGGCGAGACTATCTTCCGATCTACCAATGACGAAGGTGAACGCCGTCAACTCTTTGAAGAGTACATCATCTGGCTCAAGAAGGCGCACGCTGAGCAGCAGACTTCTCAAAGGAAGAGCGCTATGGACGGTCTCATTGATCTGTTGCCCAAGCTCAACTTGGAGCCGTATACCCGCTGGTCTGATGCGCAAGGTATCATTTCATCTACCCCGCCCTTCCAAAATGACGAGAAGTACCAGGCTCTCACCAAGTTCGACATCTTGACTGCCTTCCAAAATCACATGAAGGCCCTGGAGCGCAAGTTCAACGACACCAAGCAGGAGGAGAAGAACAAGAAATTCCGCAAAGAGCGCAAGGCCCGAGATGCCTTCAAGACTCTCCTCAATGAACTTCGTCGAGATGGCAAGATCAACGCGGGAACGAAATGGGCCCAGGTTGTTCCTCTGATTGAAAAGGACGGGCGATACATCAACGTGGTAGGACAAGGCGGCTCGACCCCCCAGGAGCTCTTCTGGGACGTTGTCGAAGAGGAAGAGCGCGGTCTGCGTGGACCCAGGAACGATGTACTCGATGTCCTCGAAGTGAGCAACCAGCGAAGTGCAGCATATTTTCACGGATTTGATCTGACAAGAATATCCTCGCAGGACAAGCGGTTTGATCTCACGCCCACGAGCGATTTTGAAGAGTTCCTCTCCATCATGAAGGATGATCGACGGACTGCTAACATTGAACCTGATGTTCTCAAACTCATTTTTGATCGAGTAAGTTGGCCTTGCAGACAGGGCATCATTGAGGGAAACCAGGGACTGACGTCGTTGGCTACAGCTTCGCGAAAAGCGCTCATCGTCCAAGCGAGACGATGACCGACACTCTGAACGCCAGCAACGCAGAGCTGTCGACGACTTGCGCGCCTACATGAAGCGCATGGAGCCCCCCATCACCCTGAGCGATACGTATGAAAAGGTACGACCTCGACTTGTGAAATCAGACGAGTTCCAGGCCATCGCTTCCGAGGACGCTCGGCGCAGCGCCTTTGACAAGCACCTCCGGCGACTGCGAGAGAAGGAGGAGGAGGCGGACCGAAGCCACAGACGGCGCGATCGCATGTCGAGCGAACGAGACTTGCACCGACGCGAGAGGGACCGATCCAGAGGTGAGCGATCTCATCGTAGCGGTGGACGTGGTTCTCGACGTAGTCGCAGTCCGGAGCCAGATGCCTACGAAGCGGACAGACGCAAGGCCATTGCTGAACGAGAGCGCAACCACCGAAAGTCCACTATGGCCGAGGGACTCTTGGCGGCCGATCGCGGCCGCCTGTCACCGCCGCGTCGCGAGCGGGAGCGGGAGCGAGACCGAGACCGCCACGCTCGCCCGCGTCGGGATGACGATACATATTATGATCGCGAGCGGAGGGATCGGGAAGACGAACGCGAGAAGCAGTACCGTCGGCGCACTGATCGAGGTTCGTATGATGAGCTTCCTTATGGAGATGAGCGGCCATCAGGTTCTCGACGCCGCCGCCCTGACGATGAAGATGACTACACTCGCCGAGACTCTAGAGACGCGAAGGTATGATTATATGTCATTTCATGTGCTTATGGGACTCGGATTTAGCTAACATCATTGTCCAGCGACCAAGGAGAGATCGATCCCGTGAGCGCACTCCGCCGCGCACAGAAGAACGCCCTCGCAAGAAGACGCCTCCAGCCCCGGCCCCTGCCAAAGATGTCCATTCCGGAAGCGAAGAGGGCGAGATTGAGGAGGATTGATTTGGAGGACCCTACCTGCCTGCCTGCCTACCTACCTACCTTACCTATCCTTTTCTATCCTCGCATGCACCACCTACCTCTACTCACTACCTGACCTACGCTTCTTCCAAGTACGTACCGGCATTCATCAACCCCCGGCACGTCTGTTGGGTGACTTGACTCTCTTCTCGAGGACAGGGCTCGCGGACTCGTCTCTTCTCTATATAAGATGGCCTGCCTCCCCGGGGCCGCTCCGCGCTGGAAACAACAGATGGCGACCATGGTTGCTGCTTCCACCACAAGGAAACTTGTCTGGCTAGTATGTTCTCATGTCTCTTCCCATTCTTATTACTTTCTAGGTTTCTCGCTTGTGAGTTTGCGCGTAAAAAGAGAAGATGGTCGTAACGAGTTCGTTTGAATGAGCTAGATAGTGATAATTTAGACACGCATATTGTTTTCAATATTAAAAGTCCCAGTTTTGCAGATACATTGCCATCCATTGACGATCCAGATTCTCTTCTGTTTTTATTGTGAATAAACCAGGTAACTGTAAACTAATCTGACAGCCGTCCTCGGCTCTTGGATTCGGTTTCCCGCGAGGTAGGAAACCTAAAGACGGCAGTGACCCTGCTTGATCCGTTGTCCCTCAATCTACGAAGCAGTCCGAATTTGCCCTTCCTTTCAACTCATCAAGAGCGCCACTGTCATGTAGATAGATCCAGGGGCGTTCTTGAAAAGTCGAAATGTCAAAAAAACAAAAGACACGACCGGAAAATAACCGCTCTCCGACGAATCGGCGTCTTCGTAGGACCAGACAACAGGGGATACACTGCCGTCGCCGTCGTTATCCATCTGGATCGTCATCCTCGCCGGCGCTGCAGTCTTCGTCTATTCCCGATACCCGAACATGTCCGCCCCCGCGCCGCTTTTGCCCGTTTCCATTTTGAACGCCCCAAACGCCGGGATATGCACCATTACGGGGAGGAAAGGTCTCCTTGTGAGCGCCTTTAGCTCTGGTCAGGGCTCTCCTCGAGGAAGAACTATTGCGAGTGTCAGTTTAATGATCTGGTTGGGAGGGGGCGTTGATTTGGGAGTTAATAAGACTTACGTAGTTGCCGCCCAGCTTCTGCTCTTGGTCGAGCTGAGAGCCGTTCTTGTTGATTCGGGGACGGTAGTTGGTAGGGTCACGGCGGAATGTGACGTCGAGGTTCTTCAGGAAGGAGTTGCAGCCGGTGAGGAGGGACTCGGGCGCGTTGGCGTGAGCGTCGATACCGGGCTTGCCGTCAAAGACGATGACACGGTCAGCGAGGTATGTGGCCATGATGAAGTCGTGCTCGACGACAAAGGCTGTCTTCTTGGAGTGCATGATGTATCTTTTGATGACGCGCGAGGCAATAATACGCTGCTCGGAATCGAGATAGGCGGAAGGCTCATCGATCAAGTAGATATCCGCGGGGATGCCGAGAGCTAGGACAATGGCAACACGCTGCAATTCACCACCGGATAGGTTCTTGACTTCCTGGTCAATGAAGTCGTCGAGCTTGAGTGGCTTGACAACGTCGGTCTGGAACTGAGGGGACAGGAAGGACTGCTTGATCTTCTTGAAGAACAGCTGGCGGACAGTGCCCTCAAACTTGGGGGTGATGGTCTGGGGCTTCATGCTGATCCTCATCTCGGGGATGCTTGCCTTGCTATCGGGCTTGAGCGCACCAGCCAACAGTCGGCAGAACGTTGTCTTTCCGGTACCGTTCTCACCCATCATGACAATGATCTCCGAGTCAGTGAAGTCGCCAGAGTCGACGCTGAGCTTGAAGTTGCCAAGGGTCTTCTCCATCTTGGGGTAGCGGAAGGCTCGCGATTTGTCGATGGCAAATTCATCAGTTCCCTCGGCGATTCGGAAAGTCAGGGACTCCTCACGGAATCGCAAGTTCTCAGTGGGGATGTGACCGTCAAGGAAGATGTTGATGCCCTCACGGACGGAGTGGGGCAAAGTGACAACACCATAGACGGCAGGCCGGCCGTACAGAACGCAGATGTAGTCAGAGAGATAATCGAGGACAGACAAATCGTGCTCGACAACAATTACATAGTCATCGTCGCGGAGGAGAGAGCGGATGACGAGGGCAGCGCTTAGTCGCTGCTTGACATCAAGGTAGGAGGAAGGCTCGTCGAACATGTACACATCGGCCTTCTGGACGGCGACGGTTCCGATGGCAAAACGCTGCAGCTCACCACCAGAGAGCAGGTTGACGTCTCGGTCCATGATGTGGTTGAGCTCCAGAACGTTGGCGATCTCTTCCATGTTGCCCAGTGATGCGCGGCTCTCGATCAAAAACCGCACAGTCTTGTTGGGGCCCCTGACGGCCTTGGGAATCTGGTCGACATACTGGGGCTTGACAACGGCCTTGAGGTCATCCTCCAGAAGCTTGGTGAAGTAATCTATCCAGAAGGTTAGCAATCAGGCCTCAGTCCTAGCAGAGTGATAGCGCCACGTACTCTGTAGCTCGGAACCACGGAAGTGCTTGATGACGTCCTCCCAATCAGGGGGGTTGTCGTGGCGGCCCAGGTTGGGCTTGAGCTTACCGCTCAGGATCTTGAGGGCGGTACTCTTGCCGATACCGTTGGTTCCAACGAGACCCAGGACTTGTCCCGGTCGAGGCATTGGCAGGCGATGCAGCTTGAAGCTGTTGGGGCCATAGCGGTGGGTGACCTGGCTCTCGAGGTTGGTCGGCAGGTTGATGATGGTGATGGCGTCGAACGGGCACTTCTTGGGGCAGATACCACAACCGATGCAGAGCGACTCCGAGATGAAGGCAAGACGAGACTGGGGAGTGACTTCGATACAGAGCTTTCCGCTACGGACGACGGGGCACGACTTTTTGCACTCCTGACGACATTTTCGCGGGCGACACTAAAGGAGGGGTCAGAATTGATTTGGCGGGGCAAAATGGTGGGTGGGAGGGGATCGCAAACGGACCTTGTCGGTGTTGACGATGGCGATACTGGCAGATAGGCCTTGTCAGTGACTCTGTCCTCGGCATAGTTTGGTCATGTAGGTCCATGGTTTAGTTCTACATACCGTGTGAGCTTGTCCGACATTGTTGCGATTGACTATGACTTGGAAAAGTTCCAGCGACAGCGAGGAAGAAGAGGTGGGGGTTGTTTTTGAATGGTTTTTTTTTTTGTGGGAAGTAGAACAAAGAAGTCAAGCTAGCAGGTCCAGGTGGGAGAAGGTGGAAAGGCAAGGCTCTCGCACGCGCAGAAGACGATAGCACACAGGCGCTTGTCGAGACTCCTTGCGAGAAGCGGATATACAGAGGAAAGAGAGGAAAGTTCTAGGGTTAGAGTTGTGGTGCTGGTTGACTTGTGTGTAATCAGTTTTTCCCGTGCCGTGAATCGCCAGGGCTGTGTGGATCCAGGCGTCCGTTAGGGGAGATGGGTGTCGTGGGTACCAGGCAGCATGAATTTGCCATGGAAGCGACCCAATGTATATATGGGTCCTATCTGGTCAGTACCCGTATGACGTTGCATGAGGATCAGGCTGGTACAACTTTGTGAAACCAGTCCTGCGAACACCTAGGATCAGGTACCGTGTTTAGACGGACGACGACCATCGAGTCTTGGCCCAATGATTAATTTTTGGGGGCCTCCCATCAGACAATATGTGCAGCAGAGAACCACTTGTGAGGAATCCAATACGAAAATCTCAATGCTCTCGAAGTAAGCAGAGGACGGATGCCACCGTATCAAGTCTACCTAGGTAGGTCCTGGACAACGGAGCTAAGACTGGAATCTAGCTACGTTTTGTTACTGAATGTACAGACTACTGGATCCATTGGGTGATTAGTAGACCAACAAACATCCGCCTAGATATCTGCCATGGAAAGCGTTGGTGGATAGGAAGTAGCCTTTTACGAACTGGGTCGAATGAACATGTAGCCCAGTTTGTCTGAAAATCACTCCCGGTCTTCTGCCGTTCTCTTTTGCCGTGGGGTAAGTTTTTCTTTTTGGGGGCCGAATCGAGAAGGCATGCCCGGCTGCTCTCAGTCATGCCTCATACGCTGCTTTCTCCAGCTTTGGGCCTCTGCTCCCTGTGGTAAAAAAGGCATGTATAAATTACCTACAATAAGCCTTCTCAAGACCGAGAATCTACAGGCAAACGAAAGTCGCGGCGCCTTGGCCGCCACAAGTTGACGAACCGAGCCGCGTTTTTTAACATGTCTTATTATTCATCAAGAAGGGCATCAAACAAACGGCCCGGATTTTTGTATTGTCACACTTACAATGTAGGTTGAATGGAACTTTTTGAGATCGATACTCGACCATTCAATTTCCCCATCAATAGGAATAAGGACCGAAGGAAAGATCACGAAGAACAATGATTTGAATAAGAAAGTTCATCATCAAGCTTTTACATTCCACCTGCAGTCACTGACTCTGAATCAGCAGGCCTTCCATTATCAAGAGGTGTCAGATCACGTGATCATGAGCACAAAAAGGTGCAAACCAATCAAGTCTGGCTTCGGTCTGCTGCGCAGTCATAGCGCCCGTGCTTTCGCATCCAATTCTTTCCTCACTCCCGCCCGTCTCCTTCTTGAGCCTCCGCCTCTTCCTCCAGCGTCACCCCCCGTCCCGTGTCCGATACCGCCAAGCACCCCCGGAGGATCTCCCGATATCTATAGATGCTGGTTGCCGCCTGGATGTCATTCTCTAATGACTTGTAAGTTTCCCTTGTCTTCTCAGCACCCTGATGCCGCCGCCTCTTTACTGGCTTGCTGGCTCATCGCCTGTTGTCGATCCCGCCTCGACTTCGGCCATCACCATCGCGATATTGCTTCCTCAGAGCCCTCTGGAGGGTTTGATATGCTTCCGCTTGATGGAAACGATGCTTCTCGCTCGTTTGGATGCCCCTGCGACTTCATACTCGGCCTCGCGGTTGCTAGGGCTTTCCAATTGCCATGTCTGCTTTCCATCAGCCTTGCCATCAAGAACTCACACGAGATGCGACAAGTGAACCATCTCCATTCTTCGTCGCGTGTTTGAACCCTCCTGGAGCTGTTTCTGGGTCGCCAAACTCGCCCCATCTCATTAATCCCTCAACTGCGCATCCTAAGCAAGAGCCATGGCTAATATCGTCGCGTCTTTATAGCAGGTAGCCTGTTCCATCACCATCATGAT
Source organism: Fusarium albidum (assembly GCA_013618265.1). NCBI lineage: Eukaryota > Fungi > Ascomycota > Sordariomycetes > Hypocreales > Nectriaceae > Fusarium > Fusarium albidum. The sequence goes on from JABFEP010001494.1 coordinate 14,609, forward strand.
GTCCACTCCTACTCTAGGGGGTCCTTCCAATGGACATTTATCGCCAGGCGATGAAATCAGCATGTCGTTCGATACAGGCGACCGCATGGGCGATACCGACTCGACCGATGCCCACAATCACACCCTTGACCAGCCATCACCATCACCTTCGGACGATGCGAACGATACCTCGAATATGATCCATGATGATACCCACCTGTCGGAGAGTCCACAGTCAAGCGAGGACAACGCGTCTGATGACGCTGACTTCGACGACATGGAAGAGAGTCTGCCATCTCAGAATGACGACGCGGCAGAAGATCGCGCCAGCTCTACCGACTCTAATAAGACTTCAAAACGAAAGGCGCCCATTGAAGAAGACGAATACATCAAAGCTAATCCCGAGCTATATGGATTGAGGCGAAGTGTATGATGCGAAATTTTTTCAACCAGCCCTGCTTCAGTTAACTAACTAGCATCGACAGACCCGACCTCGAGAACAGCGAAAAATCGTACGTAACCATTTCTTGCCATTGTTGGGACGTGATATTGACCTGCCTGCTATAGGTTGAATCTGATGAGTCGGAATCCGAGCCACCCGTCAGCCGTCGTACGGTCAAGCGACGCCGCGTGGAGACGTCTCGGCCTTGTAAGTCTCACCTCTTCATTGCTCGTTTTGATATCTCATCTCCGCGGCCCGATCTAACACATCTGCCCAGCTTCCAAGATAGGTACCCCGACATTGCGAGCCTCAACGAACGATTCCGACTCAGACTCGGATACATACGGCGGAGCTCGGGCGAAAAGTCTTCAGAAGAAGGCTCGTCTGCAACGCGAGTCGCAGCCGACGCTTGCATACGCCGAAAAGCGGTGGACAAGTCGTCGCGCGGCGCAGGTGCAACAAGGTGCCTATGAAGAGAGCGATTTCGAAGACGAAGACGAAGATGACCTCGCTCCCGCCAACTACGTCGTGGACTATGTTGACGACTCTCCCTACGTAGAAAAGGTGGTGCGACATCGCACGAAGGACGGCATGGAGCTGTCCTACGATCTGACCAGGGAAGATTTCGAGTACTTCATCAAGTGGGAAGGCAAGTCGCATTTGCATGACACTTGGGAAAGTTACGAGGACCTACGCAATGTCCGCGGAACTCGAAAGGTCGATAACTACTTTAAGAAATGTGTGGACTATGAACTCGATATCCGCTTTGGTGACGACATCCCCCCGGAGACAAAAGAGCAGTTCTTCCTCGACCGCGAACGCGATGATGAGGCCTACGAGGACTACACAAAGGTCGAGAGGGTGGTGGCTGTCAGAGACGGAGAAGAGGGTTCCGAATACTTCGTCAAGTGGAAGGGCCTCACCTACGAAGAGTGCACCTGGGAGGCTGCATCGGACATCAGCGACATGTTTCAGGACCAGATCGACCAATATCTTGATCGGGCATCTCGCTCGTGGCTCTCGGATCGGAGGGAGACGAACCTCGACACCCGATCGAGGATGGTCAAGTTGGAGAAACAGCCCGACTACATTACGAACGGTGAGCTCCGGTCGTTCCAGCTGAGGGGCCTAAACTTCCTGTGCCTCAACTGGTCAAGGGGTAACAATGTCATTCTCGCCGATGAAATGGGTCTGGGCAAGACGGTTCAGACCGTGTCATTTCTTAGCTGGCTACGCAACGCTCGTCGCCAGGAGGGCCCATCCCTCGTTGTCGCTCCTCTCAGTGTCATCCCTGCCTGGTGCGACACCTTCAACACGTGGTCTCCTGACCTCAACTACGTTGTTTACCTGGGACCCGAAGATGCCCGGAACATCATTCGTGAGCATGAGCTGCTTGTCGACGGCAACCCCAAGAAGCCAAAGTTCAACATCCTCGTCACCTCGTATGAGTTTATTCTCCAGGACTGGCAATTCCTGCAGTCTATCAAGTGGCAAACCCTTGCCGTGGATGAGGCCCACCGTCTCAAGAACAGTGAATCTCAGCTGTACAGTCGCTTGGTGAGCTTTGGCGTTCCGTGCAAAATCCTTATCACCGGCACGCCCATTCAGAACAACCTCGCCGAGCTATCAGCGTTGCTCGACTTCCTGAACCCTGGCAAGGTGGACATCGACGAAGACCTGGACTCTCTCTCGGCTGTCGATGCACAGGAAAAGCTCCAGCAACTCCACACGTCCATTGCTCCTTACATTCTCCGAAGAACCAAGGAAACCGTCGAGTCAGATCTTCCGCCAAAGACCGAGAAGATTATCCGTGTTGAGCTGTCGGATGTTCAGTTGGACTACTACAAGAATATCCTGACCCGGAACTACAGTGCACTCTGCGATGCCACCAATGGGCACAAGAATTCACTTCTGAACGTCATGATGGAGCTCAAGAAGATCAGCAATCATCCATACATGTTCCCGGGTGCCGAGGAAAAGGTCTTGGCTGGCAGCACACGCCGTGAAGACCAGATCAAAGGCTTGATTGCGAGCAGTGGAAAGATGATGTTGCTCGACCAACTTCTCTCGAAGCTGAAGAAGGATGGACACCGGGTTTTGATCTTCAGCCAGATGGTCAAGATGCTAGACATCCTTGGGGACTACCTTTCCCTGCGCGGCTACAAATTCCAGAGGCTGGATGGCACCATTGCAGCAGGACCTAGGCGCATGGCCATCAACCACTTCAATGCTGAGGACAGCGAAGACTTCTGCTTCCTGCTTTCCACTCGAGCAGGTGGTTTAGGAATCAACCTGATGACGGCAGACACTGTCATCATCTTTGATTCCGACTGGAACCCACAAGCGGACCTTCAAGCCATGGCCAGAGCTCATCGTATCGGCCAGAAGCGACCTGTCAACATCTACCGTCTCGTCTCCAAGGAAACTGTCGAGGAGGAGGTCCTTGAGCGAGCTCGCAACAAGCTTCTGCTGGAATACCTCACAATCCAGGCTGGCGTCACCGACGATGGCAAAGCAGCCTTTAAGGAAGAACTCAATAAGAAGGGTATCAAGGTTGACGGGCCCTCCTCATCGGAAGACATCCAGATGGTGTTGAAGATGCGGTCATCCAAGATGTTTGAGCAGAGCGGCAACCAAGAACGACTTGAGCAACTCGACATTGACTCGATCTTGGAGAATGCTGAGGTGACCAAAACCAAGGTTGATGACAAGATCAACCTTAGCAGCGGCGGCATCGACTGGGACAATTTCATGCAAATTACCGACGTCAAAGTGGACGACATTAACCTCGATTGGGACCAGATCATTCCCGCCGAGAAGATTGCGGAAATCAAAGCCGAAGAGGAAAACCGACAGCACGCCGACTATCTTGCCAAGGTCGCGGCTGAGAGTGCGCCCCGGCGAGCCGCTGTGAAGAGCCGCAACAAGGAGACTGATAGGGCAGACCGCCTCAAGAAGCGTCAGCAAGAACAGCGCCCACAGGGGGGAGGAGAACAACGTGCTCTGCTCGCCGATCCGAAGCGGCCACTGAACGACAAGGAGCAACGAAGTCTAATCAAGGCTTACTTTCGGTTTGGTTCCATGGATGACCGTGGTGAGGACATCATCAGGGAAGCCAAGCTCAAAGAGAGGGACCAAGACTTTGTCAAGTCCGTTCTCGATGAATTTATCAAGGTTGCCAAGGAAGCCGTCGACGACAATTACGCCAAGATGGTGGAAGAAGAAAAGAGGCTCGGCAAAACTCTCACCAAGAAGGACCGCAAGGCAGTTCTGATCGACTTTGGTGACCTGAAGAAGGTGAACGCTGAGACGGCCATAGAGCGACCCAAGCAGCTTCAGCTTCTCCGGCAAGCTATCCGCAGCCACAGCGACTGGCGGGCGTTCCGCCTCTCCGACGCCACCAAGGCCGCCAACTACTCTTGCGCATGGGGAGCCAAGGAAGATGCCATGCTCCTGGTCGGCATTGACCGGCACGGTTTTGGTGCTTGGTCCCAGATTCGCGACGATCCTGACCTGGACATGGCCAACAAGCTCTTCTTGGAAGAACACCGCGTGGAGAAGAAGGAGGAGCGGAGCAAAGCCAACGACAAGATGAAGGCGCCCGGTTCTGTGCATCTTGTACGTCGATCAGAATACCTGCTTTCCGTCTTGCAAGCGAAGCATTCCAATGATCGGGGCGTGCAGAGAGTGGTAGAAAACCACCACCGCAACAACAAGAAGCATCACCTCGCAAACGGCCATCGGGGGAGCGCTACGGCATCTCCTGCCCCGCAAAGTGGGAAGAAAAATCGCGAGCGAGATAGAGATCATGTCCACCCTGATCATCACCGTTCTCGCAGCCATGCCGAGGAGCGTGGCACCCCGCGGCCGGATTACAAACGCAAGCATGTGTCGCACGAGGATAGCCGCAGCCCCAAGTACCGTCGGCTGGATGATCATCGCCGTTCTAGCAAGCATGGTGACGACAGAGACAGGGGTGAAAAGGGTCGGCATCGTGATGACGATGAGAGAAGACAGGACAAGCACCGGCACAGCCACGGCCATCGTGACGAGCGTCGTCATGAGCGACACCGCGAGGACCGTGAGGACCGTGACCGTGACCGTGAACGAGCTCATGAAGTGCGCCCCCAGGATGAGCGCAGAGCCAAGGCTCTAAGACGGCTGGACGAGCTTCGACGGATTGGCGACAACAAAGATCAAAGGGACAAGGATAACGATGCCATGATCTGGTTCCTGCTGAAGCCTGTCCGCGAAAACTTTGAGAGGATTCTATCCACCACCAAGGACAATGTCAAGTCGAGCAAGGAACGAGCCTCCATCTTTGGAGTGGAGCTCGTCGTTATTGGCACATTCCTCGACGAAAAGCTGCCAGCCACGGCTGCTGATGAAGGTCTCAAGAGCAATTTTTGGTAAGCACAGCCACGTGGTGCTCATATCTTATGGTCATTGATTGCATCTGCTAACATTCACCTTCAGGGACTTTTTAGCGGCTCTGTGGCCGGTAGATGACACGAGCAAGAGTGTCACTGGAAAGCGGTTGAGCAACATGTACCGCACTTTACATTCACGCAACAAGGGCAGCTCCAGCTCGGTCAAGACCAACGGCGCCTAATGAAAGCTCTCATGAAGGGCTGCCTCGACCCTCTTCAAACTCACACATAACCCGTTTACGAACAGATACCTGAATTGTGTTTCACAGCCACCTACTCCCTCTAGCATCATTGTCATTTTCTGCATGGCTTCGGCGTTTGGTTTTATACATGGCATGAGGTGGCCTAAGCAAAGGTATGGAGAGGTTCAGATCATACCCGGATTTGCATGGTACAGGACTTGTCATGAAGGAGTTGTCCCTAATTCGGCACGACTCTCTGGAAGCCGACACGCGTAGGAGGACACGTTTCTTTATGCGTTTTAGCAGAGCTTGGACCCCGATGGCTGCTTCACTGCAGCAAGAAGTTTACGCGGCGCGAGAGGCCATCTGGCTCATGGTCGGGGATGAGAAGAAGCAGCTGGGCCTCGATTGTTAGAGGAAGATTTATTACAGGGACTGAACGAAAAAAGAACTAGGAACGTCAAGCACGTGCTTCGGCTTGACTTGATGATAGATCATTGAAAGTAGAAAGAAACTTGACAAGCCCGATTGTCGTACCAGTCTGTGCCCGAACCTGTGAGGTGTGGACGAGTTGTGAGGTCCTCCTCTTCGAGACTACTAGCCCTGGCATGAGTTGACAACCTATGCTCAACTTGTTCTCCAGAACCTTTTTTTCTTATATTATCGTTTGATAGAATCCCATCACATTCGCTCGCTGTCCGCATTTGTACGTACTAATTAACTTATTGTATTACGGCTCTGTTGTGGATCCGTGGGGAAACCCATCATGATTTGAATCAATCACCCGACATCCGATTGCCTGCCTACTTCATCATTGTATGTAACGTCTTTTTGACGAGACGACCACCCCAGCAAATTCACACACACAAACAAGCCCAACTTACAACAACCTCTGCATCCATCATGGCATCCGCCTACGCCCGTGAAAGGCAAATCGCCGAGCTGGCCGTACTCAGGGCCTCGATCCTCACGAAGAGAGTCCTCTCGTCCGTCAGCGGCATCTCCAAGGCGGACGCATCCCCCGTCACGGTGGCCGACTTTGCAGCCCAGGCTCTCCTCATCAGCGCCCTGAAGGAGGCCTTCCCCGGGGACGGCTTTGTGGGCGAGGAGGACTCGGGTGCGCTGCGGGAGGACGAGGCTCTGAGGACGCGTGTCTACGAGCTGGTGTCGTCGTCGTCGGCGGGGGTCAAGAAGCCAGAGGACCACGACGGCGACGACAACGAACAGCTACTGGCGACGCCGTCGTCGGTAGACGAGATGCTCGACCTGATCGACCTCGGGGGTCACGGCCAGGGAGGCAGGGAGGGCCGGTTCTGGGTCATGGACCCGGTCGACGGCACGGCGACTTTTCTCCGCGGCGAGCAGTACGCCGTGTCGCTAGCGCTGATCGAGGACGGCCTGGAGGTGGTGGGAGTCCTGGGATGCCCCAACCTGAAGCCCGTCGATGGGAGGGTTGCCGAGACCACAGTCGACAGGGAAGGTCTGGGCCTCATGCTCACCGCCGTGCGAGGCCAGGGCTCAGTCATCCGCAACATGTCCTTTGCCGCCGGCCTAGAGGATGCCTGTCCCCTTGAGGGCCTCGATCAAGCCTCCTCCCCTTCCTCCTCTAGCAATTCTGAGGTCCGCATCGTAGACTGCGCGGGGAGCAAGACGTCGCGCCACGACCTCATCGCCAAGCTCGCGGGGTCCCTTGGCGCCGCGTATCCAAACACGGACGTGTGGTCGTCTCACATACGGTACGCCGCCCTCATGGTCGGCGGCGGCGATTTCCAGCTCCGCGTCCCATCCGGCCCGGCCGTCAAGATGTGCATCTGGGATCACGCCGGTGCCCAGCTCATCCTCACTGAGGCGGGAGGCAAGGTGAGCGATCTGGACGGCAAGCCCATCGACTTTGGAGCCGGCAGGGACCTGAACCAGAATCGGGGCTTGATTGCCACCAGGGGGGGGATCTACGCCGCGGTTCTCGAGAGGTTGGGACAGCTCGAGGCGGAGGATCGGGGTTGAACTATGAAATGCATCACCAAAAAGGGATATACAACGACCATGCCGGATGACGAGACAAAATGAGAAGCATCACCACAAGAGGCCACTCGCTGCATGAATTTATGCCCGGTACAACGTTTATACACTACATCAAGCTACTTCGCCCTCCAATCTCCATGCTGCCCTGCCCATCCTTCATCTGCCCGCTCCGGCCCACCACAAACTCCGTGTAGATTCTCTCCAGCCTCGCTGCCTCCTCGGAACTGATGCTGGCCCTTGTGTTGTCCAGTGCCTTGATCAGGTGGTCCCATCCGATCACTACCTCTCGCTGCTCGCTGCTGCTCGCCTTGGCGTACGCGTTTGCCGCAGGAACCCCAAGCACCTGCTTGGATCTCTTCTGGGCCATCTTGATCTCGTCCAGCTTTGACAAGATCGAAGCGTTCTCGACGAGCGCAGCAGACTTGCTCTTTAGGCTCGACTGATCAATCGGCTTGGCGCCATCCCCATAGCGGAACTGCACAAAGCTGGGAGTCGCGTTGGGCTTGCCGCCGCTGGTGCCGTTCGGGCGGCGCGAGGTGACGGCTGGCCCGTCCACGTCAAGGACGTCGTGGATCGCTTCCAGCTGCGCATTTGACACGAGGGCCTGGAGGTCGGCACCAGAGAATCCCTCAGTGCGTCGCGCAATATCCGCCAGGGGCTCATCAGACTCTGTCAGCTCATCCGAGAGTCGGACCTTTTGGAACAGCGCCTTGATGATATCGACCCGGTCCTCCGAGGATGGCATGCCGCAGAGCAAGGACTTGTCCAGACGACCAGGACGCAGCAGGGCCGGGTCGATGAGATCGGGTCGTGAAGTAGCTGCCAGGACGTAAACTCCTGACAATCCTTCGGCGCCATCCATCTGCGTCAGAAGCTGGTTGACGACACGATCCGTGACACCAGTGGAATCGTGCCCCCTCTTGGGTGCGATCGAGTCGAACTCGTCAAAGAAGAGCACGCAAGGCTTTGCCGCCTGTGCTCGGTCGAACAAGTCACGCACACTCTTCTCAGACGCGCCGATGTACTTGTTTAGGATCTCCGGACCCTTGACGCTGATAAAGTTGAGCCCGCATTCGCCAGCTACGGCACTGGCCAGAAGGGTCTTGCCGCAGCCGGGGTATCCATAAAGAAGAAGACCGGACCGCAGCCGCAGAGGGCACTGGGCAAAGATTGGCGCGTATTTCGTCGGATACTGCAACGTCTCCAGGAGGACCTGTCTCGTCTCTTGCAAGCCACCGATGGAACTGAAGCTGGTTGATGAGCTCTGCAAGGTCACGTTCCTCAACGAAGCCGGAGTGAACCCTTTCAGGGCCTTGTCGAAATCGACCCGAGCAAGATGAATGGCGCCAGTCGAGTCCGGTGACTCAGCAATGGCTCGAATGATGGCCTCGTTCCTTGCCCGAGAGACGAGCACGTTGATATCTCCGGGCATGTACCCATCGGTAGAGCCCGCGATGTCGAGGAAGTCAAGGTCTGCGTCAAGGATGAACCCGCTAGTCTTTGTTGGACGACTCTCTCGGCTCGTATGGCTTGCACCATCCATCCACGCCCCGCCGTCTTCTCCTCCTGTGCTGCCATCAGCGGTCTGGGGACGGCTCTCATCGCTGAACTGGGTCGCCGCGTCCTCGGCAGTCGTGGCATCCTGCATCACAATCGACTCCATGACTCGGCGCCTTGCCTCCTTGTCAGGTGCCTTGAGCTCGATGATTTCGCGGACAACGTGGCCGCTGACGACTACGTTGTTGATCGACTCCTTTCCCTCGGCCGTCGCGAGGAGCACGACACCGCTGTCTCGAGTACAATACTGCCTGACAACTGAGCAGAGAATCTCTCCAACCTGCCTGCTCCGGCCATTGTCGTTTCCGACTTGGAGTTCGGTTTCCACAGGGCTGAGCTTATCCAAGTCGTCCAGGATCACCACAGCCTTGCCGTTCAGGCGGGCGCCCCAGCTGGCAGACATGAACAGACGGTTCAGCGTTTCTTTGATGGTCGAGATCCTCGTCTCATCGGTGACTAGCTTTCGGCAGGGATAGTAGAGGGTGTGGAATAAGGACTCCTCTCGCAGCTTTTGAGCCAGATGCTTGGCCACAGATGACTTGCCCGATCCCATGCCTCCTGTCAGAAGAACAGAGGAGAGGTGGACTAGTTGCGACTGAAGGTTCTCCAGCAGCGAGTCGATTCCGACAAGTAATGAGTCGTTGGTGGGCTGCCGCTCGAACGAATCCGAGTCGGATATCCACGGAGGTCGAGGAGTAGGGGGCTGAAAGTCAATGGGTAGCTTGGGGTCAAGACCAATCATCCAGTTAGTCGCATCTTTGCTCTCTTGGAAATCTGCGCTATAGGTAAACTTGATGATGCCACCCTCCCATCCTTGGGGAGGGTCAAGGCCGTCATATAAACCCATCACAGACCCCTCCGTCAGCGGTCCTTGGAGCAGTCCATCCACGCCTTTTGAGGCAGCATAAATTTGGCGAAACCGTTTTGCAGACTCTTCTTTCTCGGCTTTGAATTCGCCGCCAAATCTAAGACCCTCAACGGACTTTGTACTTGCGGCGAATGGAAAGACCTTGACCCCTTGAACCGTCCCTTTGGGTAGTTGTTGTGAGGCGGCCTGGAGCTTCACTACACCGCCCACCATGCCTGCGCACCCGAGAGTCGCGCAAAGGGGGGATGATAGGGCAACCGTCTGGCTGTTGGGAGGGTCAATCCATGATCGCAGGTGGGCAATCACCTTTGAAGACGCGCCCATGCCAGCGGGAGCGCCTCCATCCTCCGGCTGAGGTTGCTGAAGGCCTGCAGGCTTGATAACATCCACGACGACATAATTAACCCCCTTGAAGGTATCGGTAGAGAGGAGATCGCGATCAACCCACACACTGAAATCCTGAGCCAGCGGGCCCTCGTCGAACCAGTCTTCACAAGACGCCCTGTCAAGGCCGCGAAGGAACATGGTGGGTTTTCGCTCCTCCCTAGCACTCCGTCGACGGACAGTGCTGGCGCCGCTTCGCTTGGACTTGGATGTACTTGCGACGCTGCGATGGTCGCCCGAATTCTGGGGGTTTTTCTGTCTCGTCTTTGGCGCTACAATGACTTCGGCATCTGGTGATATCTTGGCGAATGGCGAGTCAGATGGAGGGGCTGGGTCCAACGATATTACTTTGATATTTGCGGTTGAAGTCGGGGATAGGTGGATGGTCAAAGGATGCGGCGCAACAGGGGTATCGCCGAGCTTGTATGAAGGGTTCGGGAGCGCTCGAATTTGGTGGACCAGATTCAGCTCGAGGAATGTCGCGTGTAGTTCAATAATCTCCCAGTCGTCTGGCGTCAGAGGTTCGATGTTGATGGTATGTGCCAGCGGAGGATACAGATGGACCGTGGCTGTGACCTTTTGTCCCTCAGAGAGCCCCAGCGTTTTGGCCAATGTAGCGTCAAGCTCAACCAGCTGGACCTCCTGATCGCGGGATGATCCCCTCAAGCTATTGAATCCATCACGTCCAGTTGTCGGCGGTGCCGTCCTCCTCTTGCTCGGCATGCCAGTCCATCCCACAAACACGGAGCGCTGCTGGGAGCCTGTTCCGGAAAACGAGGTATCTCGGTAGCTTAGTTCGACGATGATGTTTTGCACGGGCTATACGCAGAGGGTTAGACAGCCATCGGGACAAAGAGAAAGTAGGGCAATCACTCACGGTGTTGACATTGACCAGCAGCGACACCAGCGTCGCGGGGAGGTTGACCATGCACTTCTTGACATGCGTCAGGGATATCTCGGCAGATACAGACTGCGCATTCCTTCTGGAGGCCATCTTGTGCAAATTAGATTATCGTGAACGGCTGCCAATGTTCTGGCTCTCCCGAAAATAAGAAGCTCTCGGGGATGCGAAAGCTAGGTAAGGTAGGTAGGTATGGCGCTTCCCGTCCCGCAGCCGAGGTACCTCGCACGTGCTCGGAAATATCCCCGTCCTTCCCCAGCTTTCCGGCTTTATAACTTGGGGCTTGACTCTCAACTGTGGCGCAGGCCATTAAATGCGAAACGCGAAAAGACGCGTCCGCCGTTCGCGCGACAGAGCACATCAGCTTCACGACACGCCGTCTGATAAGAGACAATATACGAGTATTCTAAATTCATAGAAAATAGCTAGTAATTAAGAGTATTTCTCTAATAATTCTGTCTAAGTTATAATTGGATCCTATCATAATTTAGACGATCGTAAGGAGAGAAAATACTAACCCTTGCCTGCTATTTAACTAGTCTAACCTAGCCTACGTATTTCCGTTTTCTGTTTTCTTCCGCCATGGATGGACCACATTAGATCCTCGAATAACACTCCTGGCATTAGGCATACATGAAGCCCGACTGATCAGAGCACACAACTACCAATTCCCATTATTTCCATTGGGCTTCCAGATACAAGTCTTTGTCCCGAACACCCTACGCCTGAGGGAGACCTGGGCCGGATGAACTCACTCGGTGCAGTTCTTCATGTGAGTCGCCAACGCCGCAATAGTCGGCTGTTCGGTACGGCATTCACCCTTTGGGCACAAATACCGGAAACGCGACGGCGCGTCTCTGCTTCCACCTTTCTGGGCACTGAGCGATCATGATCGGAATGGCCGTAAGTATTTGTACTTGTTGATTTGGGACAACAGTACCATTATCGCATTGGAATTTTCGCGGAAGAATGCAACCCCGCGGCGCCATAGCGTTGCTCGTGGATCGCTTGAGCGCGAGTGCCATCCCTCCCAGGCAACGCGACTCGATCTTCTCGAGGAGCCATTTAGCAGAGAGTGCGAGCTATAGCTGCTAAATTATCCCCTCTTGTTAAGGGCAGGTTGCTTCCTGGATATTAAAAACACGGTTCAGCAGAGAGTGCGTCTGGGGATTGGATAAGTACCGGGGCCACAGGGTCGTGTTCGCCCGGGTCGGATGTGGCGAGGGGTGTTGGAATGCTTGGGACTTGCGAAGGCGAAGTTGTTTCGAGCCCTTATCCCGCTCCGATGGATGGATTATCAGGATTGAGCCCCATCTCTCTGCAGATGCCGATCACCTCGCTGCGGCTATTCCGACTCCTTTTGTTGGTCTAAGAGGGCATCTGTGCGGGATCCGTGCTCGCAGTGCCTTGGCCTCGATTAGGGGAGATCAAGTCAGCCGCCGAAGAGACGGCCTTGATCCAAGCCTTCATTAAGCGAGAGGCAGCAGGTGTCCCAAACTGGATTTTGTGTTGGCATTGGGCTATAATGCCTAATTGAGGATAAAACAACCGTGTTCGTTAATATCGTGAAAGCAACCTGCCCTTAACAGAAGAGCATAATTTAGCACACTATAGCTCGTCCCAAGCTGGAGGCTGGCATGGTTTCCTGTCTGCGCAGAACAGAAGACCGGATTCTCTGGCGTGGTCCAGATGACGGGACTACCCGGGGCAATATTTGACTTGAGCTCGTGCAAGGAGGTTTCCGTAACCGCACCGGTGCGGACTGTCCAAACGAGGAGGAGATTAACTGGGCAGGCGTGAGCATAGAAAGAGTCGGTTTCTTCGCCAAGGTTGGCGGTGAGCTTCACGCCAGAGTCCTGCCTTTGTACGTTCAGTAAGAATTCTAAGGGAAGGGGTGATGGGGTCAATCATACATGAAGCCCTGGCAGTACTTGAACGTGAAGGAGGCGTGCAGTCGTCCCGTATGCTCGTCTCTAGTCAAGGAGATGTGTTCCCAACAAAGGCACTCTTTTCCTTCATAGTATATGGAGCGGAGCATGTCGCCGGCCTTGGCTCCAGTTGTCGACATGAGCACCACGCCAAGGCTGCCTGGATCGTCATGCCCCAGCGCAAGGTAATATTGTCGATGTGAAATTCGAGGAAGCGACTTGGGTGTTGAGATTGTGCCTTTATAAGTCCAGAGAGATGAATAAGCAAATATCTTGATCGTTGTAACGGGGCGATTTATTAACGCTGGGTTGACATATCTCCCTCATAAACCGTAATACGAAGCAACCCGACATCAACAGGAAAGCAATTTGGCGCAGTGG
>JABFEP010001497.1:0-10167 GCA_013618265.1 Fusarium albidum
ATTGTTGCTGATCTGTTGATGTCGGGTGCATGGGCCTTTGGCTGATCCGCAGCGGCGAGAGGCGAGAGGCGAGAGAGACGGGCTAGGATTCAGCGAGCGCCCGGGCCGCAAGATTCATCAGACATGGACTGGGGGATTCAGGAGGGGCAAGGGCGGTCGCTGGTGGGAATGAACAGAATTCGTTGTTGTTGGTCTTATGCAGAATCAAGCGGCGGGCTTGATGACAAGAGGCGTCGTCCTTTTATCAATGAATGGAGATGATTCGATCTTGATCTGATCGGCACCGTCGCAGGCAGCTATGAGCTCGGAGCTGTGGGATTGGGCGCCGTGTGTATGCCAGAGCGGGCGGCTGCAGCCTGCAGGCCACATGGCCACACCCGTTTCCAGGCACCGACTGCGGGCGAGCAGCTGGAGCCAGGGCTTTCCAAGCTGCCCAGCCTCTGTACAGTGTCGTGTGGAGTTAGAGGACGTTGGCCCGAAACAAGCTGGTGCACCGATAATTAGCGGCCTGTCCTCCTCCATTTTTGGACCCCTACCTCCTGGACCATTGAGGCCTAGGCCATCCTAGGGACGACCTGGCAGCTGGCCTGGAGATCGTGCCCGCGTCCAGGTGGAGCCCAGTACCGGCATGACAGTCGCATGAACAATGCGACCACATCTTTCCAGAAGGTAGGGTAGTTAATTTATTCTCGAGATGGAGGGAGGAAAAATTTTCAGTCAAGAAAGGAAAAACAACCAACTTCGCGCAGCTAGAGCTAATGGACCTCAGGGGAGCTTCTTGTTTTGTTTTCTTGTCTTGGCCGGCATCGTCCAGGAACAAAGAATGGTGGCACGATTCTCGGAATCAAGGTCGACCAGCCTCCCCGCTCAACAAACGAACGGCGGACTGAGAGCTCCGGCCCGCCAAGTGGAAGCCAGTCTGCCAGTCCATCTCTTTTCTGTGACAAGAGTGCTCCTTCCCCCGTCGCGACTATGACGCGTGAGAAAATGGCTGGCGCGATATTTTGACTCCGATCCAATCGGACGGCTCCCTGAAGCAAACAGCCCGAGCGTTTCAAAGTTCGCTCGTCGTTTCCGTGGTTTTGGGCAGGCCTAGTCACGTGCTCATACTCACCACAACCGGCCCACGAAGTTTTTTTCTTAGCAGGCAGGGCAGGTTCGTGCCCGCTCCTGCGGATCCCCTGTCGTACTAGGCGCGCTATGACCAACCTGGAAGTCCCCTCCCCGAGCCATCTTCATCTTCAGTGACCTCAGCGCCCTAGCATTCGGCGGCCTCAGTGGACGTAACCTCATTGTGGGAAGGCACGTCCCTTATTAGTTAGCGGGAACCGCCTCCAGCCACGCCAGACGCTACCCCCAGCCTTTCTCTTTCCAACCCACTATCCAGTGACCTTTGGCGAGCCCGCCGACCGCATTCCTGACCTTTGCATCTGTCTTGCACGTCACCCTCGCGACCGTCGAAAAATCCTCAGCGACAGCTATCACACCAGTTTTCCCTATTTGTGCGAGACCTCCCGTTGCTCTTCCTTTTCTCCTTCTGCGTCTGCGGCCGCTCTTTCCCACCAGACCGCGCCGTCGCGAGGCCGCTTCTTCGACTGAAACATCACGCACAGCATCTGCAGTCGCTTCTCCACACGACGAGCTGCTTCATCGCCAACGAGAAGACGTGCAGCAAAGAACTAGCCTGCGAGGGCGCCGCAGGACCCGAAAAACCCGCTTCCCACAAAATTTTCGAATTTCCTTCTTGACTTGATCATCGTTCGCCCTCGTTGCCCTTGGGGGAGATGCTGCTGCATGCGGGGAACTGTCGCCGTTGACAAGAATGACTGTGCGCCATTGACATTGCGTCCAAACCGTTGTTGTCTGACTGCGAATTTCCTACCGTTTTTTGGACCCCCAGCGATAGATTTGCGTACCAAACATATATCACACCAGCTACCATGGAACCATTACGACTGAAGCCTCGCCAACCGGTGGAGGCTGAAATAGAAGACTGGGATGATGACGACTTCGTGGTGGAAGGCGACGACTTGACCTTTCGCAGCCCGTCCACTGCCACAAATGTGCCGTCGAGACCATCATCCTCCAGACGTCGCGAC
Source organism: Fusarium albidum (assembly GCA_013618265.1). NCBI lineage: Eukaryota > Fungi > Ascomycota > Sordariomycetes > Hypocreales > Nectriaceae > Fusarium > Fusarium albidum. Next base: position 2,100 of record JABFEP010001497.1, read on the forward strand.
TCAGGCTCGTCGCACTTTTCCTTCCGTTCTGAACTCGAAGGCGAGGAGGAGAAGCATGTTCACATCCCAGGAGACGACGAGAAATCAACCCGCGATGCCATCACTGCAGCGCAAAATGCTGGCATTCCTTTGCCTGCAAATGTCCCATCATCCGCCTTGATGGGTGGCACTATCAAACGCTTGGGCGGCAGAAAACTGCGAAAAATAATCCAGGATGACTGGGAGAACGACCTGGAGTTACCCGACATGTCCCAAGGCCTCAAGATTAAGAAGCCAGAGCAGTCCGACTTTCCCGAAAGCTTGCGGCAGGTCAGTTTCGGCTCTACATCTACCCAGGCTAGCCCGTCCAACGTGATCAAGTCGGCATCTGCCCTCGACAAGGACGACCGGACAGCATCAACCCAATCGGCGACTAGTAACTTGTCCGCGGCACTCAACTTGGATAAGTTCAAGGATGATGAAGACGATGACGACTTCTTCGGAGATGGCGGCGACACTATCAGGGTGTCCAAGAACCGCCGACAACCCAAACCTGTCTCATTCATTACCCCGCCTACTCCCCAGAAGGATACAAAGCCCACGGATGCGGCGGACGACTTTGAGATGGACCTGGAGCTTCCATCAGATGGAAAGCTGAAGCTTTCGACAAGAAAGGACATCCCTAAGACCCCCTTGAATCATTCAGAGGACCTGGATTGGGGAGAAGGCAGTCTCGGTACCCGATATGGTGGCACCCTACGTGATGCGCGGTCTGCCCGGAGCTCCTCGGCGTCAGCCCTCAGCCCCAGCGTTTCAAGCTCAATCACCGCTGAGAGCGAGGACGAGACCTTTGATGGGCTGGTCCTCCCCTCAGGGCCGGTCAACTGGTCAGAGAGGCTTCAGCAGCGACGGAAGAGCCGGTCCCCACATCGAATTTCCGAGGAACCCATCATTGCCCCCAAGAAGACCCCGGCTGCCGAAGCTGATAAGCCAGACTTTCTCGAAGGACTCGACATCGGTGATGGAGATGTATTCGACTCAAGCAAACTCACTCTTCATAAGAATGTCAAAGTCAAGGAGACGAGACTTGCCAGTCCGGCTCGACCCAAGGCAGCGGTGTCGCTCACATTTACAAATAAGCCAGTCAGTTCAACGCGGATACCCCGGCTGAACCACCATGAGAGAACACATTCGACATCACTCGAGCCCGTTTCCGAAAGTGGTGGCCCTATTCCCCAGCGAAGTCGACGCTCGCAGTCAAGGCTGGGCCATTCATCTCAATCATCCATCGCCAGCCTTCCAACCCCTACTACATCTTCGCCATCCCAAGGCCTGCCTCCAACACCTCGACGGAGGGAGCTCGGTCTTAGAACGTCAACAAGCTCGCTTCGAACCGAGCCAACCACCACTAGTGCCCAGCTTCTGAAGCAGAAGCGATCTCTGCCAGCCATTCGAGCGCTGAACTCACCAGCTAAGCCGGCCTCTTTCCGTAACGATCGACCACCATCGAGGTCGGAGACCAACCGACCTTTATCTGGGGTGCGGCCAAAGACGCCCGTAGAACGGCAGCGCCAGGGCACAACGGATAGCCCGGCCGCCACCAGAAAGACTCCAATGCCATTCTTACCGGCCGGAGCATCCCAATCACAGTCCCAGCATGTCACTTCAAAGAACTTGCGTGGGTTCCGGCGTCACGATTCGGAAAACTCCATTGGATCGATTGACTTGCGGCCCAACTCGCGAACCATTTCAAGATCAACAATGCGGTCCCCCAGTCCGAATCATCGTTATCGAGTGGCTGCAGACACGTGGGAGCGCCTGAGCAAGCCAAAGAACAAGAAGAGTTTCGGCGACGGTCACGAACTGGATGGATTTGATGATCTCCCAACGTCGAAGGAAACCGAGACGAAGTATTTGAAGCAGCCCACCTCCGGGGCAAAGGCTGCCCTCCGCAACAAGCTCTACCAAAACGTGCTGCCAGATCGGACTTCGACGACGTCTCCGTCAATCCCATCAACTCCCCGGCCTTCCTTTACTCCTCACTTTGCCCGTGACACTGCCGCGAGTAGGATCGCCCGGGAGACTGCTCTGGCGCATCGGGTTCCTAGCAGCGGCCCGCTGACTCCCTTGACTACCCAACGCGTTTCCCAGCTCTCTACGAGGAGTAATTTGAACCCCTCGCTTCCGCAGCCGACCGTCCGGTCAAGGAAGCATAAACGGAACCAGCAGTCAAAACCTCACCTCATCTCGAATCTGAATAGTGGAAAGGAGTCGAAGAGTAAGTCCTCTTGAAAGCGCCGGTGGCCCCCTGCTGACTCAGCGATAGTGGTGAATGGGATGTATTACAACGCAGAGACGTATCGCTGGGAGGGCAACGAGAATGCGCTCCATGTCTTTGATGCTCCGGTTCAAACCCCCACGCAGGCAAACGTATCAAACATGGCGCGTGAGAAGGAGGCGTCAACCCCTCGCCCAGCGTTAATCACGAACATCAGCGCAACCAAAGGTGTCCAAGTCGTCGGTGGCATGGTGTTCGACCCGCAAAACATGTGTTGGCTCAAGCTCGACCCTGCTGGAAAACCAAGGTCTGAAGCCAGCGATCCCATGGATGGCTTCGACGCCCTTGACGAGGATGAGGACGTTTTCAAAGACATTCCCGACCTCGAAGACAACACTGCCGACGACGAAGGCATCCAGGGGCGTGTCAGTGACATTAAGGATGACTGGCTCGTGGGCGAAGAGTTTGACGTCGGTCCCGAGTTCATCAGGCGGCAACGAGAAGAAGAAGACAGATGGCGGAGGAAGTGCGAGAAGTGGATCGGCCGAGGATCCAGAGACCGCGAGGCTTGGCGATGGACAATTCGCGAGCTTGTCTCGCAATTCGACGACTTGGCCATGTCAGAGTCCTGAGCAACGTAGTGGCTTTATTTTTCGATTCACCGACATTCCTGTTCGATCAACAACTTGTAATACGCACAACAGCATGCCAGATGTTTGTGGATACACATGACAGCACCTTACACCTGTAAGTAACACTCATTGGTTTGTTACGGCGGCATCACGGCTGGATATCCTGGGATGGTTGGTTTGTTTTGGCGCCTTCATGACCCGGCAAGGAGGATTCTACCTTTGATTTTTTATGTCTTTTTTTTCTCTCGCTGCCCGCACTGACGATATGTTGATGATATGACCATGTATTTTATGGGCAAATGGTATGGGCAGTTTGGGTTCAGGTCGGGTGCTTATAGAAAAAAAAATGGTGGGACGCGAGGAAAATCTCCCCTTGGGTTGGGAAGTGGGGGATCTAATGACGAGATGAACTTGATGACTTGATTGAATCACAGATACTCTTTCTGATTCATTTCTTTGAATTGATTTTGAGGCGTTTATGGTGCACGAGGCGTTGATGGTGACTGAGACATGCTTTTCTTTTTCTCATGATTTGGATTTTTATTTCAGAATCCTCACTCTTCCTTTCTAATATTACCCGATAACTAACGCGTGGGTGAATGAAACAACATGACAGGAATATGGCAAAAAAGTCAAAACCCATACCCATACATAGGACCCCTTCTTCTTTTTTGGAAAAGCTCCCCGTACATGGTTAGCATCTAGTTTTTACTCTGCTTCTTGGCCTTTTTGCTGTTACTCCTCGGATCCAAACCTCTCCGGCGCATGGCGTTCCTCCGCCCCTTTTCGATGTATTCCTTGTCCTCTTCCTCGTCCCAGCCGCCAAAGTTGTCCGTCTTCTTGCCGTCGTCATCGTCGTCATCGTCATCATCGGTGATGGGCGTCTTGTCGATGACAGCCTCGCCGTCAGCTTGGCCGGTGGAGCGGTCTCGAGGCGCCAGGGCCTTTGCGGGCGTGGGTCCGATCTTGTGGAACTTTGCGACGAAGAAGCCGTCGACGTTGTAGGTGTGGGGGTAGTAGCGGCGGGTGTGGCGCATGGAGGAGTCGAACTTCTTGCCCATGTAGCTGGTGAAGCCCTCCTTGCCGAAGGGCAGGCCGGTGTCGACGAGACGGACGTTGGGGCGGCGGGAGAGGGCGTACTGGACCACCTGCTCGTTCTCCTCGACGGTGACGGAGCAGGTGGAGTAGACGACGTAGCCGCCCGTCTTGGAGGCGTGGTTGACCGAGTCGATGGCGGCGAGCACCAGCTGTTTCTGGATGTGCGGCAGCTGCATGAAGTCGCGCTCCGTCTTGTTGGTCTTGACGCTGGGGTCCTTGGCGATGACGCCCGTGCCCGAGCAGGGGGCGTCGAGCAGGACGCGGTCGAAGCCGCCCATAGGGCGGGGGAACTCGCGCGCGTCGTAGTTGGACACGACCACGTTGCGGGCGCCCAGCCGGTGGATGTTTCCGATGAGACCCTTTGCTCGGGCCTTGTTGGGGTCGTTTGCGATGACGACGCCCGTGTTCTTCATCATGGCCGCCATGTAGGTCGTCTTGCCACCGGGAGCGGCTGCCATGTCCAGCACCCGCTCGTTCTCCTGCGGCTCCAGCGCCATGCAGGGCAGGAAGGAGGAGGCGGCCTGGAGGATGTAGTGGCCCGCGAGGTACTCGGGGGTGGCGCCGAGGGGCACGTTGCTCTCAAAGATCTGGAGGCCGACCTTGGACCACTTGCCGACGGGCTCGAGGGTGACGCCGCGGTTGATGAGCGCCTGGGCGAGGTCGCGGCGGTGGGTGCGCAGGGTGTTTGTGCGGATCACGACGGGCCGCGCCGACTCGTTGGCCTCGAAGAAGGCAAAGGCCTCGCGCGGCGTGAAGAGGTTGAACAGCTTCTCGGCCAGGTACTCCGAGTAGCCGTAATAGGCGCAGATGTCCTTGATCAGCTGGCTCGTGTACTCGGCTCTCGATCGACCCTCCTCGGACAGGTTGGCAAAGTCGTCGAGGACGCGGATGTTCTCCGTGATCCTCATCCGCAGGAGCTGTAGGTCGGGTGCCAGCAGGGCGCTGGTCTTGGCTGCAATCCCGTCGTCGGTGCCGTCTTCGTCGTCGTCGTCGTCGTTCAGGATGTGTGGCTTGTCGCCGTGGATGTTGGTCTGCAGGGCGTCCTCGGCGATCTCGGCCTCCGCTTCCGCCGCGTCCTCTGCCAATTGAGCATCCAGCTTCCTTGACAGGCCCACGATGTTGGCGGCTGTGAGCTTCTCCTCGGCATCAGACTCGTCCTCGTCCTCGGAGAACATGGCCTTTGACTGGCCACCGCCCTCTTCTTCCGAGTCGAACACGGAGGAGTCGTCCGACCCGAGGAAATCGTCCTTCAATCCGGTGCCCCCCAGGTCCGAATCGCCATCCTCCAGGTTATCGAGGTCAAACTCGTCGCCCATCTCGTCGTCGGATGGATCCTCCACCGCTGGCGCAGGAGCCTTCTTGTTCTTCTTCACCTTGCCGCCGTTCGCGTTGGGCGCGGGGGCTGCGGCGGCCTTCACAGGCTTGACCTTCTTCGCCTTCTTGGATGCGGCCTTGTTGTTCTTCGCCGTGGAGGCGCCATTGCTCTTGGGCTCGACGGCCTTGCTCGTTTTCCGCTTCTTCTTCTCGGGCGCCTCGACGACGGGATCGGCAGGTAGACCGGCCTTGCGCTTGAGCTTTGCAAAATGCTCTTCCGAAAGGGGCTGGGGAGGCCCCTGCTTCTTCATGCGACGTCCGACACCCATCTCGAGAGAATGTGTAGAATGCAGAGTCGTGGGAAATTTGCGTAGGAAGAAAAATATCCCCCCGTCTTGTCTTTTGGTCGCGAATTCCTACCAAAAGAAGAGGCCCCGCCGAAACTTTTTTTTTCTTCCCTCCAGCGATAGCAAGGGTCCGATAAGCCCGGCAGAACTCCGTATCGGCACGTGATCGTCTGACCAGCATCACCTGCTGAGCTGCTATTGCTTCTGGGAAGTATGACGATGCTTCATGAAAGCACATATACGAACGCCGAAGCCTGCCTCGTGTGTCTTTTATTTTCAGTCATCTCGCAAGACTTTCCGGACTCTCTTCTCAAGATCATAGAGCTTCGAATACTACTACTCAGCTCCTATTTCAAGCTTCAGGCCACCTCAGAAGCCTTATACACCCCAAGCTCGACCCCACCTTGGTAGAGCTTCCACACCTCTCTGATCGATCGCCCAAAGAAGCCATCACCATGGCCGAAACCGCCTTCGCAAAGACGTTCCTCGGCTCGCTCGAGTCGCGGCCCATCCGCCTCTCCGCCGATCATTTCGAGGACCCCAAAACCTTCCCGTCCCGGCCACCTGTATGATTTGACCTGCCACCCTCGAGTCGGTGGGGGGGAACCCCAGTCTGATACGCTGTCTGTAGTACATTATCCCTCGGATGCCCAAGCCCATGAGCAAGCCTACTCGCCTCGCCCCTGGCTCAGAGCGAAGCATCACCATCTCTCTCAAGTCCCTGCGGAACCCTCCCCTCAGCATCAAGCTCACCTCGCAGCTCCTCGACACGTCGATCCTGGACATCAAGAGCAGCATCGAGAAGCAGACAAGGATCCCCATCGCAAAGACGAAGCTCCTGCACAACAAGAAGCCTGTGCCTGACAGCAAGGTGCTTAAGGACCTCCTGGGTGAGACGGACACGCTGATCGAGTTCACCGTCATGGTCATGGGAGGAGCGGCTGCCATCCCACCTGAGGAGCCCGCGGCTGCTGCCCCTGAAACCCCCGCCACAGGTAAGGAGGCTTTGGAGACGGATCAGTTCTGGAGCGACCTCAAGGGCTTCCTGATGCAGCGGTTAAAGGACGAGACTCAGGCAGAGGAGCTATCGGGGCTCTTCAAATCAAGTTGGCAATCGAGCAAGGCAAGCCCTTGATGCCTGGAGGATTGAGGATTCAGGACCGCGGACGAAGGAGTAGCTAGCATGATAGACAAACACGATAGACAACCAACGATGCCAATAATGTCCACATACCAGCAGCATGCGAGTTTATTTCCTGTGGTACGTACGGTACATGGTCAGGGCTGGCAAATCTGAGAATTCACGTATCCACCCCGGAAGTAAAACTCGGATGGCTCTCAGCCCCCGAAGGAACAACCCCCCATCATCTCTCACCGTGTTTCTTTCCATCCACAATGCACTCCTACATCATTTGGTGGTTATGGTCTCTCAACGCTTGAAGCGACCCAAAGTATGTTCAGTTCCACGCCAGCCGGCTTTCTATAGTAGGGGGGGCCGGGCAAGCAAGGGTTGGGCAAATTCGTTGCTGCGCGCTTAAGCAGCAAGACCCTTGCTGACGGTCTTGATGATGGAGTCGAATTCGATGTCATCCTGATCGTTGGCCTGCAGCTCGGTGGCGATACCGGTGAGTGATCGCTTGAGGGCCTCCTTGGAGGAAGCGTAAATCATCTTGGGCTGTGATGGGAGGGGTCAGTTAGTTGATGGACACGCAACTGGGGAGCTGAAGGGCTGTGGCGCACCTGAATACCGGCATCATCGGGGGACCAAGCAATGAAGGCGAGCTTGTTTCTGCCAGGCTGTCAGAAATCTGCATTTGCATCATGGGGGCTCATTCATGGGAGGGCCATGCGAATAGTGCGTACCGGATGCCATCGCCAGAGGCCAGGTTGTACTCGAAATCGTAGACGGCGTATCGGGGACCCTTGCCGACGGCGCCCTGTTACCACATGTCAGATCAGCTATTCGAACCATACAAAAGTGGACACAAAAACTGCAGATCGTACCGTCCGGCTCTTGGAGGTGGCGTTGATGAGCTTCTCGCGGAACTCCTCCCAGTCCTTGCTGTCAGAGGCGTCCTCGACCACGATCTCCTTGTAGTCGTCTGAGAGCTTGTAGACAATGTACTTGTACTTCTTGTTGAGCTTCAGCTCATTGTAGGCGGTTATGCATTCCTGCGAAACAGTAGCTCTGCGAGAAGAGGGCGGTGGGTTAGCGTGGTTGTCTCAGGGATTGGAGCTGCGGCGTGTTGCCCCGCGGCGGCGTCATGGTCGAGGGGAAGAGAGGGGGGGCAAAGGTTGACAGCAGGGGGGGCGGCGCGCGATATTCATCAGGGAGTTGAGGGATGGGCGAGAGAACGAACCCGGATTGAGACTGGGAGAGACAGTTAGATAGAGGGCATTGCCGGCGGGTTCACCGAGCG
>JABFEP010001498.1:0-21722 GCA_013618265.1 Fusarium albidum
CCCTTCATCCTTCATCCCCATTCCTCATCCCATTTCTTCCCCGGCCTCCATCTCCTTCACCCCTCCATATATTCATTTCCCTCTCACAATATGTCAACGGCCAAAGTCGGGGAAATCCCCGGTATTAAAGCCCTCAGACAACATCTCGGCGTCGGAACCCCCCACGACAAACAAAGCGTCCACTTCGGGCAGGTATTAAAGACATTCCGGAGAAACTACAAGACTGCCGACGGGACACCGGGCTCCTCCTTTGTCAAGTGGACGGACCAACGTCACCAGAAGGGCCTCGGTCAGATGGCCGACGACTTTCTCGACAAGGACAAGAGAGGCATTCGGTTCTGGCCCGACAGCGGCGGTCCTTCATTGAGGTGGTCCCGGGATCACGTCCGGTGAGTGGTTCCCGGACAGGAAAATATCGCACGCGCTCACTCTGGCCAAGCATCAGACGATACGTCAAGCAGTTGCTCTTTCGCCTCAACCAACAGGACGCGTGGAAGGGTCCAGAGGCAATAGCGAACAAGGCCCGTTCGAGAGACTCGTCCGAGCAGCCACTGTCCTATAGGGCTCAGCACAAGACGGATGGTCAAGATATACTAAAGTCGACTCTTGACGGCTTGGATAGCGTTAGGTATGACGGGTTCATGAACTCTGACCCGTATCTTGTACCATCAAGTCCCCATCACGCCAACAACCAAGTAAGACTCGTCACTACTCCTCCATTCTAGTCATTCTCACTCACTGACCGGCACAGACAGACCATCCTACAAAGACCGGAGTCGACCTGGACTCCTTCGACTGGCTCGGTGTACACGAGGTCCCTGCAGCACCAGTCGCCCTGATGACAACGTCCACCACCGAACCTACCGAGACATGGCCAATCCGCCACCGCAAGCCAGTCGAGCGCGAGGGCTTTGTCAGCTCTGGCGACATAGACATGGATGAAGGGCCCCACATATTTCCACCAGAGCTAGGAGAAGCCAACGATCCGGACTTTATACCGAGCCCATCAGACGCTGCCAGTGGTCCTTACACCGAGCAGCGATTCTGTGCGCCGCATGCGTCCATGGAGTCTCCCGATCATGATACAATTCAAGCCGCGCAATCCACCGCGGTACCTCAAAGTTCGGTTGGTGCGCGGCCGAAGCGGAGAATCATTATCACATACAGCGTCCAGATCTCGCCCCGGAACTACAGGATCTGGGACCACGAGGGCAAGTTCGACAGCATGAGCATGGCGGAGTTCGAGGCACACCACCGCTTCCACGACGTCCGCACGGTTCACTTCCTGCTGCAGGGATCGGGCATGAGCTGGGACGACCAGGTACACCAGGGCGACGACTTTTACTTTCAGCAGATGAAGAAGCGGTTCAAGAACAAGATCCGGCATGATCTGGCAGAGGCAAGTAGTGACCATGTCGTGCAGTATGAGATCTTGATCGAGCCGGTCCGGGATGAGGAGCAACCTGATTTTGTGCGCGAGGAGACCATCTGCTTATAAGATTCTAATACACTAGTTTCTCCTCCAAGTGGTTACCCCTGAACCTTGTCAATCTTGCCCGACTTGACATCGTAGATGTACCCGGTGATGGGAACATCCAGCACCAGCGGGCTCTTCTTCAGGACAGCGATGTCATCCAGCACGCTCTTCCTCAGATCGCCAAAGGGCAGAAACGCAATGTGCTCGACATCCTCGTCGAGGTCTTTCCGGACCTTGGCCTTGAGATCCAGATCAGAAAACGTGAGCATCCCGCAGTCGGTCTAAACAGTCAGCATGATTCTTCAAGGTAGATAAGGCAACGCACATGGTGCACAATGACAATCTCTCGAGTGCCAAGGAGCTGCTGCGAGATGATGATGGAGCGGAGGGCGTCGACGGCCCTGCCTCCGGCGTTGCGGATCACATGGGCGGATCCGAGCTCGATGCCGAGGACCCGAGCAGGGTCGAGGCGGGCGTCCATGCAGGCTACCACTGCAACATGGCTGTATCTGATGAGTGCAGTTCAATAACAGGAAATGTGGGGGATATACCGAGACGGCGGGAGAGCCAGATCCCCCTTGTCAAAGGCCGCAGCATACTTTTCATTGGCTGCCTCGTACTCTGGGATGATGGAAGTGGAAGCCATTGTCAATCTTGTTCTGGGATCAGGATCTGGAGTGAACTGAAGTGAGCCGGATTTTATGCTGTCTAGACAGGCTATCGTCATGCGCGGGGTTTCTGTCGCCATCAGCCATCCTGGACATTCGCTGCAAACGGATAAGATGGTACCCCTCACCTTGGCGTGTGTAATTGGGCTTGGCTGGATGTTGGTGCGGCTGAGTTGTCAGTTGCTGGAGATGTTAAGATTTGATGCGATGCGATGCAGTTATAAGTGTTTGGATGGACCTGCCTGAGGCATTCACACCTCCTGCTTCAGCCTGCTTCAGGTAGTCTTGTTGTGTTTCACCTAGCCTGAGCGCCAGCTTCATCATACATGCCTGGTATCACATCAACCCTCGGGTTTCGTGGCGCTTACACCAACTGTCCAGACATTGCCCAAGATAGCTGAGAACTAGTGCGAGGTCACAGCGTGAGGCCATAGCGCTGACATCTGCTCCAATAGGACTTGTCTGAGGGGCGTATCTTCTGACGTCTGCAACTCCTAAATATATACTTATTGCTTCACGACGCTCGTGTGTGCCCCTGTGGCTTCTTCACGGGTCCAATCCATAAGTCCCCTAGGTATGACGACATGGACAAGCCCAACGACCTTGGAGTTTCAAAGCGCGTCGAACTTGGATGCGACTTGATGCGGTCTCGGGGTTCAAGAAAAGTATATTGCCGGACCGTGCCCGGGGCTTTATTAATATACGACTCTCTATCCTCACCGACTCTTGATATCTGATGCCTTGATGGTCGAGTGGTAACCTGGCCTGGTGACCGTTAATGGGTGAGTAACTCGTGTTTGAACTTGGAATCGGGTTGAAATAGGTATGGATTCGTAATGTCTGGATTCCCTTCAGCTCTGGGTCAGGTGTTGAAGAAGCCGAGTTGAGATGGCGACTCCGTGGTGCATCAAGCCACTTGAGCGACTCGAACTGGTTGTAGTCCGTATTGCTGTCGAGTATGCTTGTAGGCTCCAGTTTCTGACCCCATGTGCCAATTCCGATCGATCCCTCAGTTGGGACTGCATCCTCCGCCCAGCCTTCCTCTTGACTTGACCACAAGCCGCAGCTTTTCAGGGAACCCTTATCTGGATAGCGATGGCCATCATCTCGCCTTCCTCCGCCAGCTCCCATATGGTTTCGAGCAGCTCCATCAACGCCGTGCCGATGGCGATGGCCATGTGAATGTGTGGCATGTTGACTTGGATGTTGATGGTTTGGTTTGTTTAGTGGTGTTTCGTTTGTGATTCGAGTGTTTTGTAAAGGTGCAGGGAACTGATCCAAGGCGACAGTAGGCAGATTTTATAACTCAGGAGAACTCATGAGCCTCTTGGGATGCATCAGTCAAAGTTTTCCATCTGCAGTCGGGAGCTCAGCAGCTGCATTGATCCCTCGGCTTGATGCCTGCTTTCATCTAGCAGGTGGTTTAATGGGGCAGATATCCTCCTTTTGGTGGAGATTCCGAGACCAGATACGGCTGATGCCCTCATATCTAACTTTTTACTTGCATTTTATTCTCAATGCCATTGTGCAGATGTTCTCGTATGATATGGGTTTGCTCATTGAGTCCCCCAGTATCATCAATACAGATTAGCCAGCGGCGGCTGGGTAGCATCCCAAGTCCACCGTTAAACATCCACTCTGAGCTAGAACTTATTTAATTTCAACCATCACCAGCAGTCTAACCACCTGTCTACCTCGGGTCAAGTGTAACCGAAGCACCATCAGCGACAATAGCCTTCACTTCATCCTATGTTCACCACTTGGACTCCCTTCTCGCCACCGTCACACCACGGGCATACTAGGGGCTGTACTTGGGCAGTTTCCAATCATGCTGGTAGATTCAGTCCAGGGCCATGACCTCTCATATTTACAAGTATTATAACTAGTACATGTTAAACATCATCCCTCACATCCATCTCCCGATCCAGCATGTCCGCAACATCCCTCGCCATTCGCGACCTCCTCCCCAGCGCCCACAGCGCCCCAACGCAATCCCCACACCTCCTCACGCTCACCCTCAGCCTCTCCCCATCGTGCCCCAGCACATCGCACTCGTTCTGCCTCAGATCCTCCGCCTCGCAGAGGTGAAACAGCGCCGCCTTTGCGAACCCCCTTATGAGCAGGACGGTCCACGGCTCCGTCAGGAGCGGGCCCTGGTTCACTGCAAAGTGAAAGTCTGGCAGCTGCTCGTCACCCTCGCGGGACGTCGTCACCCTCGCCAGATCGGATAGCTCTACGGCGCTGGACTTTCGTATCCGGGCTGTCATGTTAGACTCTAAACGGGACGCCGTGGATTCGATTCTCCCGAGGCTGTTCTTGTCGACAAAGTCGATCAGGTCGGCGAGCATCAGGGCGGCGAGGTGCCACGGGATGGCTATGCAGACGAACCAGCTCTTTATCCTGGGAGGAACGGCATCATAGTCCCTCACCAGGTCTCGGAAGAATGCCCCGTAGGTAGTATTCCAGTATCGGTACGTGTTTATCGTGCTCTGGATGATGTCCTCGACAGGATGGTAGAACTTCTTGCGTAGAGCATTCTGGAGATACGACACGTGTCGGAACAGGAGCACCTTTATCGGAGCTGACCTCGCCACAGCCTCTGCAGCCACGCCATAGTCGCACGGCCAATGCAGAGTGTTGGGCCCATCCTGCGGGAAAACGGACAGGTCCCACCGCTGACTCGACTCCGACGCCATCATCTTCTCCTGGGCGGCATCGTTCTGGCAGTCTTCATCCGCCAGGGCAATGGGCCGCTCGTTCATGGACGACGAGACAGTGTCGAACATGACAGCTAGCCAGTACAGCAGCCCTATCGTGCCCCTCTCCTCCATGTCTGCGCCCCGCTGGTAGACCTGGCTGGTCTCGAGGAAGCCAGACTCGTTGGCTTCAAAGGTGTACTTTAACGCCTGCATCTTGCGAGCTGCTCGCTCCATGAACGTGGGGGGTCCATCCTGAGACATGAGGTGCAGAACCGACGCCTTGACGCCTGCATCTGTGCTCTTTTGAGGACGAGGGTCGTCGCTTGTCTGTGGCCGTTGGGTGAGTCCAAAGATGAGCTCTGCGTAGACGACCCTGTAGGACTCTACATCAGAGACATCCTGCAGAGCCTTCTTGGCCTGTTCCCAGACTGATATCTGGAGGTTCTGCTCAAACTCGTCTGCTAGCTCGTCGGCTATATCGGTAGATCCCGGCCGTCTCTTGTAGCCCTGCGAATACTGCGTCGCAAACGCCATGATTACGAGGTCGAGAGCCCGTGATGCGGACTGGTTCTCCGCCCGTGTGAGACGCACCATGTTGGTCACCCTCGCGACTTTGTCGAGATGCATGACGCGACGGTAGATCCTGTTGGACCAGACGGCGCCCCATTCCGGAAGTACGGGAGCATCCCTCGGCATGAATGACGCTGCGTTCAGTCTGTCGTCTTTGCGCGGCATCTTGTACGGACAGGTATCATCCGCCAGCCAGCAGGCGAGGTTATTCTCGAGAACGTCGTGGTAGATCTGTAGAAGGCTTTCTGTGATGAGCTTATTGTTGGACCGCTCCATGAGTCCGGATTGGGTGTCGAACGGAGACGGCGAGTCCCGATGTCGGTGTCGACGGTTCTTTCGCGGAGGTATCGAAGCTGTGGGTACCTGGTTGAAATCCCAGAGAGATGAAGCTTGGTAGTCCAGCTCGGAAGGCTGTGATCCAAAACAGGCTGTGAAGCTGGATAGAGCATCCTGCAGAGAGCCATCCGACGATGTCCCAGACCCGATATCTAGCCCGCCCTCTTCCAGCTGAGACTCGCTCTCCAGCCCGAGAAAGGCAAACGTGTCGTCTGTCGAGAATGCCTCTGAAGGCTCGAGACTAGGGATCGGTGCATCCCAGTAGTGCATGTGGCTCGGCGAGGGAGTCGGCAGCAGGTCAAACATGTCGCTGGGGCTCATTCCCAGCGTGGCCTGGTCTGTCCTCTGTCGCTTGCTGCGGGGATCTTGGTGGCTCTTGTCGGATGTCTCGCTCGTTGAAAGAGACTGTGCTCGAACCCAGTGGGGGTTCAGAGGACATTGCTTCTTGGTCCTGACGCAGTAAGAGCAGGGCAGTATCTTGGTTGATCCTACACGAGTAAGCTTGGTAGTCTATACGGCGTTCATATCTCACCAGCAACTGAAGTTGTCTCGGACTGGGCTCTCTGGACGTTGACAAGATATCCATCGCAAGCCTTCTTGGACCGCTTGCAGTAGTCGCACGAATGGTTCTGCCGTCTGATCCTAGAAGTCGACATTGCAGGACACGCTATCGAGGAGAGATGCACAATAGAGGAGTCGAGGACAGGGTGGGCTCTCCCTATTAATACTCGATTCCGCTCCACCGAGGTGCCTTCCCCGCATCTCAATCAAGCCGCGCCTGGGGAACTAGGCCTGAAATGCGAGCCTACAGAGGGAGAGAGGCGGTGATTGGACGACCAGCTGGTGTTGGTTGTTGGTTGAGTTGCGGGGAAGTGGGGATGTTCTTGGACCACAGACAAAGGGACGTTGGACTTGTTGGGACATGCATTCAGTCTACCTGATACAGATCCATCCCAGATCCCGTCACTAAGGTTCTGACCATCGAGAAGAAGTGTGCAAAAAGTCTGCCGGCATCAACTATAGCAAAGAACACGCTGTGTTCTGACCATCAATCTCCATCAAACCCCTACGAGACCAGTCATCGCAAAAGAACTCTAAACCTCCTTGCCGGCATCCTTCCTCGCGCCGTCACCCTGGCCCCTAATCACAGTCGAGAGATCCCCCAGGGGCAAGACAAACGGGAAATCGACAGACAGCAGGACCAGCGCAAAGAATATATACCATCCCAGCAGCGACACGGCGAGGAGCAGACCGGCGCCGACGTGCTGCAGGGCGAGCGCGTTGGAACCCCCGTTGGCGGTGGCAAAGAAGGAAGCAGAGAGGCAGCTAACTGTTGATGGTCAGTTACTGTATAGAATAGTCATGAGGGGTACATACAGCAGGGAATCAGGAGGATGAATATCAGGAAGAATACAATGTTGGTCCGGATGCTGGCCACGGCAAAGACCACACACAGCAGTATCATGGACAGCAGGAAAAAGGCAAATGTCGCGTAGAACTGTGGTTCGTCGAGGCCATCGGCTGCGGCATCGGTCGCAGAGTACACGCCGTAGGCTCCCGAGGACGGAACAATGGTGGTTCCAAAGGCGAGCCAGAAGCCACCAAAGAGGCAAAAGACTGTGGACGGGAAGGTGTTTCCTTAGTGGAATCAGCAATGGGTCTTGATGTCCGTCGATCAACTTACCCAGGATCCATTCGCCGATGCCTCCGAGGATGAGCATCAGACCTCCAAGGCCAAAGTAGGCACCACTATAAATCTGAGCACTGTCGGCAACAGCCAGAGGTCGTTCTTACACGTTTGCGGCGGCCCCGAATCCACCAGCCCCCTGCCACTCGAGCATCGACATGGATGCCGGCGTCGTGCAGAGGAGAAACCCCCCCAGGGCTATCTCGTCAGCGCTACCATCATCACCATCATCATTCCATGCACTTACCGATCGGCGTGGGATTGCCAAAGGTCTGTCGCAGCTGCCCCTTTGCCTTGCTCTGCGGCGCCAGGTACAGCTGCTCAAACAGCTCTGGCGAGATGGGCATGCTTCCCGCGGTCTGGACCTTGTTGAGCACCTGCTCGCGATGCTCATTGTGAGGCTTGCTGTCGGGAGTGGTGGACATGGTGGTGGAAGGGGACGAGCAGTGCAAGAGATGTGAAAGGGACGAACTGCCTGGGCACTGGGAGATTCTCCACATCTGGGGCCATGCAGACTTTAATACTCAACAAGAACTTGATCCATTACCCCGGATCGAAATTGTGGTCCCTGTTGGATGCAACATGCAACCCCAGATTCCCCCCCATGACTCGTCGAGGTTGGATACCCAGCAATGCAAGTGCCGAGGCGGGTTGCAAGATCGGTTGGTCCAGCAGGGAAGAGCGGCCGGGGCATCTCCCTTCCGCTAATCAACTTGGCGCCCGGGACAGGAATCTAGAATGACGGGTCGAAAAGAAGTCGTGTTTGATGTTTGCACGGGTCTGACAGCGTACCGGTCCCCCAGTCTGTGCTCCAACTCGAGACAAACGCAAACATATTAATCCTCCGAAGCCTTAAACTTGAGCCGTAACGTCTCGTCTTGTCCTTTGTCTACGGACGGCACGTGGCACGAGGTTATCCTTTTCCAGTTCAGGCCAGGTTTGGGTTTGATCGTCGGCGGAGTCGGCACCGCGGTCTTGGCGTCCCGACTCTCGATCGGCTCCGCTTCGATCGGCTCCGCAGGTTGATTGATGGTGCTGATTTGATTCGAATCTAAAAGGTTTGCATTTATAACTTTGGAGTAGCTGGAATGGAAGTGCTATATTATGATAGTGCCAGAGATGCAAGTCCGTCATCAGACCCGAGTCAAGCCAATTTGACTCTGTTGGAGGCGGATGCCGACCTGTCTTGACTATCCATCCTTGAGAACAATGACCATAATGCCGTTGCTGTCATCAACTAGACTGTATAGCCTATATGGACTCTGTTGAGGCTGTTCTTCCCAAGGTCCCAGGCCAGCTGTGATGATATATCTCTTCTGTTTGTCTTGTCAAGAATCGGCAATAAGTATCCAGAGACATCAACAGGAACAGTCTAAGAACGCCCTCTGAATTATAAGATCAGAGCAGGTTCTCCATATCCCATCTGGCATTTCACCCCTTTGGACTTGTGCCCGCACCAGGATACCATTCTCTTTGACATCCACCTGCACCCAAGGACCCTTCACGCAATACCCCAGATCTCATGGATGAATAAAGCACCAACGCTACAGGAGTGGTTTCCAATGCCACAAGTCGACCCACGGAGCACACGACAGTCCGCAAGGTTCACTTCAATATCATCAAACAAGCACTACAGTTGCACTGCTGCACCAAAAGCACAAGCACTAGTTACACAAAGTCCACTCACAAGCGTCCCATTACACCCGTGCACACCGAGAGCCACCAGATCAAGACCGTCCGTCCGGAGTCCATCGGCTGAACAGCCACATCTACTCGGCCAGCTGCAGAGCCAGAAGCTGCTGCAGCTTCTTCAGCGTGTCGACGCTCATGGTGACATTGACGGCCTCGAGGCCGTTGGAAGTCGCGACATCAGGGTTGGGATAGTACCAGCACGCAATGGCGATGATGACATAGACAACCTTTCCAGTCAGCAAGGCTCAAGATAGATCCAGAGACAAAACCTACCACGAGCAACGCCCCTTCGAGCCAGTTTGATTCCCCGTCGCGGAGAAAGTTGCCCACGACGAGGATGGACAGGACCAGCAGAGCAATCATAAAGATCTCAAAGTTGAGATCCATAGGCTTGCCGAGGGCCCAACCGATGATAACAACAAGAGGGCCGTTGAAGAGAGCCGTCTGGATGGATGGTCCGAGGCAGTGGTACAGGGCCACATTGATGACGCCATCTACAACATGTCAGTGAAAGCCACAAGAGTCAAATCGGTCAGCTTACCCCACGCCTCGTCAATGGCAGTCAAATGCTCCGCTGCCTTTTCGACAAGCGGCAGGAGGATCAATCCCAGGAACTGGTCCGGGACTCCGCTCTCCACGACATGCTCAATCTTGTTCACCAACATGATCAGAAGCAGCGTGACAAACACCAGCGAGATGCCAATGGCGAGGATGGCCTCGGTCATGGTGAACTTTGGCTTCTCCATGTCTGCCTCGCGGTCCGCGTCTCGGTGCTCGTCCATCTCGATCACCTCGTCAAAGATGCTGTGCTGGCTACTGGCCTGGTACCAGATGTACAGGGCAAAGGCGACCATGAGGGCCAGCGACGTGGCCTGGCTGATGCGCAGCACGTCCTCCTGCAGACGGCCCTCGGTGAACCTCTCGTGGAGGACGTGTATGCCCGGCAGGTCGGGCACCACCTCGGCCTTGAGGGCGGAGTAGAAGGCGCTGGGGATGAGGAGACCAAAGGCCGCGACGAGGAGGAGCCCCGTGCCGACCTCTGACACGATGGCGTGGAACTTCTGGCTCGCCTGGCGGAGGCCGCCGAAGAAGAAGCACAGGCCGAGGCAGAGGAGCAGGTTCGTGAGGATGGACCCGAGAATGGCAGCCTGGATGATGGGCACGAGGTTGCCCTCGTCGTCTTCATCTTCCTCCGAAGGGGTCTTGTGCTTGGCAATCAGCACGACAAAGAGGATGATCTCGATGATGCTCCCAAACGTCGTCTCGATCAGGATGCCCGCCACCTTGGGCATCTTGCGGGCAAACTCCTGGCCCGCAAAGCCGAGCAGGTTGGCGCTGGGGATGACGGCGACGTACGCGGCCGCAAACTTCCACAGGTGCAGGCCGGGGATGAACTGGAGGATGATGGCCAGCGGCACAAACGGCCAGAGCACGTTGACGAGCATGGAAGCAGTGCATGAGCTTCGCCAGAGCACCGTGAAAAAGTGTCGCGGGTGGAAGCCGCTTCTGCCGCTCTCACCCTCGTGCGCGACATGAGGAGACAGCGTCGGGAGGAGCGGGGTCGACTCGTCTCTGTGCGAGTGGCCGTGGCCATTGCTCGGGTGTGGGAGGGAGGCCATGTTGACAATCAGGAGGAGCAGTATCGGGAGCAGCCTGAGCAGGTCAGCAAGGTCTCGAGGTGGAAAGAGGAGAAGAAGCAGCCATCGTGTCTCGTCACGACAAACCTGTTTTGTACTGTCGGTGGCACCGTACAAGTCCAGAACCAGTTTAGCTGTGGTTCAGCAACCCTGAGACAATCGACATGGGCGCTCGGCCATGGTTGGAACTTTGACGAAGCTTGTTTTGGCTGTCGGCGGCGTTACTGGCTGGATTTCAGGTGACAGGGGTTGCGTGTTCCGTCTTCAGCTCACGTAGCGAGGGGCCGGGCGCAGAGCCAGGGGTGCAGGCCCGATGCTCGTTAGTCATACTCACGTGATTTCCAGGTGAGTCTCACGTGCTGCTTATCTCTATCGCCCATCGCAGCCAATCTGACGGTCAATTCACGGCCGCGATAGCCTCAGTTTGACAGCCAGTTTGACAGTCACTTTGACAGTCTTCATTCTTGTTATATTCCAACGCCACGTAGATGACGGCATTTGATTCAGATCAAGCAATTTTCTCATTTTTTACGGGCCTCGTGTTTCTAGATTTCGTCTTGTCGGCGATCTGGGCTGTGGCTACCTGTGGCCGGGCTGTGGCTGACCATGTGGCCAAGCGACCGTGTGGCCCGGCTGTGCTCAATGCTTGTCCAATCCTTCCCCCAACTTGTGATGCGTGGCATGCCCCTCACCATCAGGAACATGCTCTGTGCCGGAGGGTAATAACGGGCGCATGAACTGGGCAAACTTTTCAGCATCACCGTCTTGCCAGGTATCCATTCGCTGTCCCGAGAGATCATTCCCATAGGCAGCTCCGAGCCCATAAACCATGACGATCTTGTACCTTCCAGGGCCTGTCCTCTGATGGAGCTGAGCCCTGCGCACCGAGTTAGCCACTCTTCTACCAGCACCCCATCTGGCTACTCACACATGGAACGTCTCCGCCAAGAGATAATGGCGGACATCTCGTATAGAGGATGGATCTAGATGCCTCTCGCGCATAACGGCTTGCCAACTCTGCGGAGACGTTGCGGCTGGGGAACAGGTTGACCAGCGCCTCCAGTCCCAGCGGCGATCTTCGTAGCGGTCAGTCTCGCGCTCAATATCGCCGTGATTCATTATGGCGTCTGCCCACGGGACGCCGCCAGCACGTAGCTGAGATGGCAGATCCTGCAGAAACACGTCGCATACCATGCCCCAGTGGGAACACCGGCTGTGGTTTGGAAAGGTATACGCCTCCGTATGCAATCTCCACCCCCATCTACCGGTCCAGTCTCGACGGCCGCGCGATCTGACCATCGAGTCGGGACGCCTGATGGTATACTCGATCTCGCCGGGCTCCAGAGGTATCCCGTTCACTGCCAGCATGGAAGCCACCTCTTCCCTGCTGGGCGGCTTGCGCAGACGGCGGAGCCATCCAGCCAACTTTGCCCTCGTCGATTTCTCGCTTCGGGCTCGTTCAAACAGCTTCCAAGTGTTGCCGCTTGAGCACATCCACCAGGGGCCCACGGCGACAGTAGCGCCGCGGTTGTTGTCAATCCGACTTGTCAGCGCGTAGAAGATGGCTTGAGCTCTCATGCAAAGTCTGTTGCCCTTTATGTTCTTATCTGCCGGCCGTGTGCAGGTCAGGGAGTGCTCGCACATTTGATCCTGGTGGCAGCGAGTGTCCAGCTTTTCGAAGTCGGGCGGTGAGAGTCCTGAGGGAAGGGTCATGGTTGCTGTTGTCTGGCGGTTATTGTCTGGAGGGAATGAAGGCTGTTATCTAGAGGGACGGTTGTTATCTAGACTCTAGGGGAAGGAAGGCCGTTGTCTGGGGGACGATTGAAGATGTTGATGTCGAGTTGTGCCGTTTTATAACCGCCGGAAGAGGAGTCATACAGGAGAATTTCATCATACATAGAGTTGAGGCCTGCATCCTGTGATGCATGCGCCGCCGCAGACAAAGATCACTTGGACCGATTAAGCACCTGTGTCCTGGCTGGTTGGCAGTTGCTGGGTGCTCGTTCTTGGCTACCTGCCTGCCTAAGAGTAGGTAAGGTAGGCAGGTGGTGGTGGGACGGGCAAAGTCCACCTGCCGTTATATGAGCATGGATGATGGCAGAATCATCAAAACAAAAACCACCATCATCATCTCTAATTCTCCATCTCTATCTCCATCATCATAATCATCACCATCATAATCATAATCATCATCATCATCATCATCATCATCATCATCATCATAATCATCATCATCATTATCATTATCGGCTTTGTTAAATCATCATAATCTTCATCGTCAGCTTCATCATAATCATCATCGTCGTCTACTCGTCGTCGTCGGCTTCACATTGTGAGTTGAATATTTGGCATTCACGGTCCAATCAGCTAATACCAGCGCATACAGTACACACACACACCGCACACACTCACGCACACACACACAATGGCTGGCCCCTCGGGAGAATGCTTGTCCGACTCGCGGCCCAAGACCAAGTCAGCTTAGCAGACGAGAGCCGCGACCAACTCCCCCACCGCCGCGCCGAGCCCGATACCATGGCTCAGGCGGCTCCATCACGGCAGGTCCATGATCCAATGGCCATGGCTGATTGCTAACAAGTTGCAGAGGATTGCGCCCGTACTTTGTGTGGCTGGGGGCGCCAAGCGCCAGCACCCCCGATGGCGATTGGAATTGGGGGTGGACAGCAGCGTGGGGGAGCGTATTTGTGTGTACGGTTTTTGGGGTCCCACTCCCTGGTTTTGTGTCGTTTGTGAAGAGTGTTTGAATGTGGTGTTTATGAAGAAGAAGGTGCAAAAGTCCTTTCCGATCAACGGCTTGTGGTGTTTATGAGAATGGCTTAGGGTAGAGAATAAGGGTATAAATTCGAGGAAAATCGCGCAGCATCGCGGCCGTGACGCAATCCACGAACCAGCGGTCCTTCTTGTTCAGGATGCCGACCCTGCATGTTTTGTTGCCCAGGCCGTCCGAAGCCGTGTCCCGAGCGAGGAGCGACCGGGCGGCTGTGAGCGTGCGACGCGGAGCAGGAGTCTTTTTTGTCGCCAGATTTCTGTGTCGGTCGGGCGGGGGCTGATTGACCATGAGCTCTGCGGCGTCGATCCCGCACCGTGCCCGAGGATGCGTAGATAGCAGCGACGGAATGAGCTGGTTGATGGTTGGCCTGGCTTTTTTTTTTTTGGCCCGCGCGTCCTTGCGAAAGGCCGCCGGCGGTCTGCCCACGGATGGTTCTGTGCGGCCCATGGTGTCGATGAGAGATTGAGCGGGCAGATGAGAGTGCGCTGCGACGCTGATGCGAATGGGGACCTTGATGGGCTTGACGGGAATTAGACCTATCGTCGATATCATAAATATTCTACATAATGTTGCTGTCAAAGTGCCGCATGCGTCAATGCCCTCCACGCACCACAAGTAAAGCGACACGATCCCTACGAACCCGCTCCCTCGAGACGATCCCTCATCAGCACGGCGAGCTTCTCATCCGACATCTTCCTCGCGATCCCCGCCCCCTTGAACTGCCTGTTCACCGGCTGGATCAGAACCCTGCGGTAGCTCGTCATGGCGGGCGTCCCCTTGTCCGTCACCTCGAGAATGACATGCAGCACCAGGCCCTTCTCCAGCGACAGCTGGTGCCGCAGCTCGATGCACGACTTGTCCGCTGGTGGGATCGTCACCTCTGCCTTCCTGCCGTGGCTGCCCTCCACGGGCTTGATGTCCAGGCTCGACACCTCAAAGGCGTGGTACGACTGCGTCGCGCTGGGTTCGTGGTACTGGAACCACTTGAAGGTGAGATCGTCGCCGTCCGGGTCGTATGTTGCCGACGCGTCGAGGGTTATCGTGGATCCGGCATCGGCCTCGAGGTACACTGGCGTCAGGCCGACGTCGCGGTTGACAGCCACGACGGGCGCGTGGTTGACCTTGCCAAAGTCGGGTGTCAGCGTCCACTGTATCCTCGCCGCAAAGTCGTCTTGGTACGCGTTCCTCCAGCGCCAGATGGTCGCCTTGTTGGACGTGTATCTCTGCCCGTCGTACCCGTACACTGTGTCGGCTGTGTCGCAGAAATGTCCTCTCTTGGGTAGGCCCTTATCGGTGACGTTGGCGGGCAGGTATCGGCCTCCCCACGAGCCGTATGAGGGCTCCTCCGGCACGCCGAGGCCATTCTGGATCAGGTACAGGAACGTGGGCGTGTCTCCCTCGATCGCAAAGGTGAACTGAGGGTACACAGCTCCGAGGGGGCCCAGCTGCACCTTTTCTGCCACCCACTCATGCGTCGTCCTGGTTGGGTCCGGGCCGCCGCCGTCGACAGCGCTCGACATGCCCGTCCAGGTGGCGGTGCCGTACTGGTTCCAGCCGTGGACGGAGCAGATGTAGAATATGTCTGGCCACTGCTGGCGGATCCACCCGCCGCAGTTGTCCTGGTCAGAGATGGTGTAGACGCGGAGCTTCGATCGGAGGGCAGCCGCGTCGGGGCGGTCGCGGATACGGTGTAGCACTTGCGCGAGGACGTTGACGCCGCCCCAGACGAGAACCCAGAGGGGGTCAGGGTCGGAAGACGTCAGACGTTCGAGGAGGAGCTCGCCGCCTTCGCTGAGGGGAATATCATCGCCAACGGCGTCCATGCCAAAGACCTGTGGGTGGCGTTAGTTTGCGGGCAGACTCTTTCTCGCAGGAAAACCCACCGGAGCTCCCGCCCTGATGACATGCTTGATGCTCTGCGCAGAGGGGTACGGGCAGTCGGGGTGCGCGTGGGCATTCAGGTTGTCGACGACCTTGGCGTAGGCGTCGGCAATCTCGTGGATGTCCTGCGGTGCGACCTTGTCGCGCAGCCAAACCGACGTGACGGCGACGACGCCCTCGGTCCTGAACTGGTTGGAGTAGGTCAGGTAGCGGCAGAACGACTCGGAGTCGTCGGGCTCGTTGGTGATGTCTGTGAGGATGAAGACGCGGGGCTTGGCGGGGAAGGGAATGAGGGACGCTCGGCCCCGGGTTTCGGAGGGCATGGCGACTGTGGCTGACGGCCAATTACTTAGCGACTGTGGCTGATAGTCAATTACTTGACGAGACTTGGCTGGAATCGGTCCCTGGATTATGCGAAATAAAGAGCCAAATATAAACATTTGCATGCGATTGCTCTACTTTTAATAGTAAATCCGACCTCCAACTCATGTGGTAGCATTAGCCCTGGCACTAAACTGGCGGAGCACCCAAGAGGCAATTCGAGGCACAAGATCGGTAAAACCACCCCGGGTCCAAGCATGGATCATTCTGTGATGGACCTTTCAAGAGTGCTTGCCTAGGCCTTGAATGTGGTGTCACGCCCTGATCAGAGAATGCACCGTGTCAGGAGCAATTCTCAACGACCATGGTTATGCTCCAGTAACTGACAAGACAGACACTGCTCCACGTCCATGACACTCGACCTGGCCATATTGAGCAGTTTTAAGCATAACCTTGGACGCCATTCCCTGCCACAAGACCTCCACCTCTGGCCAGGAATGCCATGTCGCAAGACCCAATCGTCTGATGTCTTTAGCGTTCGACCCCACGGGGGTGATTGAGGCGGGGAAGCTCCCATTTAGCCGCATCAATTTCTGCTTCATCTGTGAATCTGTTCAGACAATTTGGGTTGACGTGCAAAATGCGACACGCCTACCCTAGTTCTACAGTGCGAATTGCGAAACGGCACGTGCCTCCAATCCAGCCCACCAAACGCAATTCGTCATCGCGTTCGACAGCCTGCGATGCCTTCATCCAGTGATGGACGCGACCGAGCCGAGCTTACTCCACGAAACGACGACTACCCACGAACCCACGATCTGCCCGAGGCCATGTTTGCCTCAAGCTGCCTTGGCCAAGTGGCCTGCATGGCAATCCCGTCGAGGCACGCTTCGACCGCCGACACGACCCTCCTCGCGGCAACGGCTGCGACCGAACGGCTGCGACCGAGAACAGTTTGACCAGGACACATGGCCACGTCGAATTCGGTACCCGGGGAGCAGTGCCGTGGGTCTGGTCTGTGCTGAGCCGCAGATGGCTGGAGCAAACATAACCGTTCGATGGGTCCCTCCAACGGATCCCCTCCCAATGAGCCTCCGGGCTCCCCCTGTATAGCCTGTTTGTCGACAGCACCAAAGTTACTTGGACAGTTGGCTTGGGAGATGAAATAATAGGGGGTGAAAGAAGGGCAGTCCCGGTGCTCAATCGCTGCCCTGCATGCTTTGATGCTATCGCGGCGTCGATGCTCAGCTCACCCTGGTTCCATTTGCGAGACTGACAGACTCCAACTGGGCTGGCTGTCATTTCAATGCAGTGAAACCCACAAGAGCCGGCTTGGCGCATTTGGAGGTGTCAACACAGAAGCTTAGTAGCCTGTGCAACATCTTCGCTGCCCTCTCTCTCTCTCTCTCTCTTGCTCTGCCCTTTTCCGGCATCTCTTCTTCTCTTTCAGATCTTCCCCCTCTCTTCCTTTCTTCCAGATCCTCACCTTTCTTCCAGATCCTCACCTTTCTTCCAGATCCTCACTTTTCTTCCAGATCCTCACCTTTCTTCCAGATCCTCACCTTTCTTCCAGATCTTCCCCCCCTTCAATCAACTCCCTTGACCTGCCTCCTGAATACCTCTTCAGAAAACGCCCCCGTCGGCAAGCATCCGGTACAGTGCATGCACTCCGTCTTCAGCCCATCTCCACAGCCGCACAAGACGCATGGTCTTCCCCAGACCCCTGCATCTCACCCAGCCGCTCAGCTCCAACCCGTCAGCCGTGCGTGATTCACAGCCCTGATTTTCCCATCGTGTTCACCCCCCCTTCGACACTACACGGCTGCGTGCGTGCCCCGTTTCAAGGCTCCTCATGCTCGTGAGATTGTTTTGGCAAACGGCAGACGAAGAGGCATGGAAGGTGACAATAAGGACAGCGTTTCCTCATCTCTGATTCCTGTGAGTTTCTATCCTTCCCAGTCTCTCTCCCCTCTCCTCATGTCCTTGTTTTTCCCTCCTCCCAACACTGCCATGCCACTCCGACCCGGTTCCAAGAAGCAGCCAGGCCGCAGGGTCGTCCGCGGTGGTATATTTGGGACTGACACGCACAGAGGCGCGGTATGTCGACCGAAAGATGGCTCCTTTTCCCAATATCTCTGTGCCTTGCTGTTGACAAGCTGCTCTTGGCCTTCCCCTTCCCCTAACACATGCGCTTCATATGTCTGCCTCGCCACTTTGCAGTGTATTCTTTCATCTCTGCCTTTACCAGCTCCCTTGTTCTCTTGCCTCGACTAGCCTGATCTCGTACAGACCCAACCCCCCGCCTCGAACACTCCTGCGCCGCGTGGTAGGCCCACGAACGACAGCCAGCAGCGACAGAAGAGCCATCGCCGGCGATCCGGTGGTCGCAACGAGGATAGCGGAGATGACCCGACGTGGGATGACCGGCACTTGCCCAAGACACCTTCACGGCCTGATCCGGTCAAGACCCGACAGAGGAGCGCGATGGAAGCAGGACGGAGCAAGCCCAAGCCTGAGGGTGCGCCCAAGCTTGCCGTCGAGAACAAGGAGGGATCCGACGACGATGGCGCCGATTCCTCTGGGATGCCGGCCTTGCTGATTGACCAGGGGCACCAAGCTGACCGAACTCTATCGCATTTGAGTAGCTGGAAGGATTTGTCGTCGAACATCAGAGCACTCTCGGGAACCACCGACCAGACTCCATCGCGTTCTACCAACTTGAAGGATTTGTCGTCCAACACGAGAGCACTCTCAGCAACCATCAGCCAAGCCCCATCCGTCTTCGTCGCACCCACTGCTGACATGGGTCCGTTGACCTCTGAGTCCCATCCGGAGCCTCGTCCATCCCAGAGCGAGGTTTCACCACCCCCTCATCCAAACCCCCCTATCAACCGCGCGCCGGGTGACCAAGAGTTGTGTGCTCGGTCTCCGTTTTCGTCCCCTACCCCCGCGACTTCGGTAGACCAAGACCAACCCACGAGCCAGGCGCGCGACTCGGCGCTAGAGTCATCCCGAGACGTGCGTCTCTCCTTGCCATCGGCCTCGGTCAAACGCAAAAGAGCAGACGTGGTTACAGAGACGGACTCCTCGGAAGCCCAAGACCAGCCAACTCCGAACAAGCGACACGAGGCTCAGGTTGATGTCAAGGCCGAGGACGAGTCTGAGGAGGAATTTGAGGAGGAGCAGGAATCCGGGCCTCTCACAGGGTTCAAGATCTACCAGCAGCTGACGACGGACGCCCGGCTGAAGGATAATGTCCTGGAGATCTTGTGCCGGGTTCTGATCGCCAAGTACACCGACAACAAGGCCCGGCTACTTGATCCGCTGTGGTTCACGGTCAAGGAGAAGGCAGAACTGCCCCTCAAGTTGCGCTCTTTGAAACATGGCCAGCTCGTGGTCATGCCCATCCACCACCCGAGCAGGGCTGCGCACTGGAGCATGGGGATTATCCGTCCGTCGGCTTCCCATATCGACCTCCACCTCCATGACTCGATACCTTGTGCTCCCCGCAACAGAATCGTCGGCCGACGCTTCAAGGAGTGGATGGAAAAGTCTAATCTCACTCAGGAACTGAGGGTTCACAATGAGGTTTGTCCCATTTTCGTATCTGCTTGATCATGTTCACTTGCTGACCGACCGACAGGACTGCCCAGAACAGACAGATTGCATAAGCTGTGGAGTTCATGCCCTTGCCTGTCTGCGCCGTGTGCTGCAAGGCGAGACGTGCTCGGGAGAGGTTGACGCACGGCAGGAGAGAGGAGAACTGCTGTCCATGCTGCTCACAGCTGACGAAACCCCCCTCCCCCTTGCCGACATGCACATCATCCAGGATATCCAGGGCCTCTGCAATGCCCCAAGCCGCAGTCTCAGCCCGAACAAGGATACTGGAAGTGGTCTGGCAAACGGCCTCGATGCGGATATTGAGCATCAGATAGAAGCTGTTGGACTGGCCTCGTCTCCAATCCAGATCGATGAAGACGAGACATCTGCAACAGGCCCCAACGTTTCTAGTCCAGCTCCACAGACAGGTTGTAACGGTGGCTCGGCCTCCCTCGTCGAACACAGTAACCAGGCAATGGCCCGACGGAGCTTCGAAGCCATTCTCGCCGAGAGCACCCTTGAGATGCTCCGTCACGGCCTTCGCTGCGCAGAGGCCAGGTTGCACGAGGCCACCCAGGCCAAGAGCGACGCGTGTGCCAGGCTGGACGTGCTGAGGATCAGACTCGAGACAACCGACATGATGTGCGACCACGTGGCGGACCGCATCGAGGCAGATAGATTCTGCGTCATGCCGGCGGACGACATGACCATCGCCATGTCGGACGTTGCCAACGACACGCGTCCAGGCACGCAGACGGAGCGCATCGCCGGCCGGAACGACGTCATCCATGTGCTCCAGATGCGCAACAATCTCGAAGTGGGCGCGTCCAGGGCACAGGCGAGCATGGACGTGTTTCGCGCAACCATGGTCGCCCAGATGCGGGAGGCGCAGGAGCTCATCGACGACAATGAGCAGGAGATGCTGAATGCCAAGAAGGAGGTCAAGTACAGGCAGGATCTTTGCGAGATCAAGGAGAGGACGGGTCGGCTGGCGGACCTGGATGCTTCTTCCGGGGCTGGATGGCGAGGGCCACAGACATTGAAATTTTAAAACGGCGCTGAGAGACATTCGAGCATAGGTTGAAGGGGTTGGCTTTAGGTGATAATACTTGGAGTTAATAGCTTCATAGATGAGATGGTCTAATATTGAGATTTACCAGAAGACTTGTTGATTATGTCTAGACTAGTTTAGGCTAAAGCTAATAAGCGTCAAACTCGTAATATTTACAGTATTGGAGTGCAAATTCATCTCAAGCAGCACAGATGCTCGCCTGTCGACCAGCCCCCTCTGAAACAACAGCAGGCACATCCCCAGCCTCGTCGAGGCTGTACTCGTAAAAGTCAGCCGGATCAAAGACATCCCCCGTGCTCTCCGTCGTCTTCCCGCTCGTGTTCTTGAAGACGTTTCCCGATTCGCCGAGCTTGGCCGTGTCGTCGGCGGTGATGGGGTTGTTGACGTCCTCAAAGTAGCAGTTCTCGAGACGCATCTCGGTGGCGCCGCGGGCGTAGTGGCCGTACGAGGTCTGGCCGACGAGGTAATTGTTGTAGAGGTGGGCGTGCTTGACGTTGTCGGTGCTGGGGTTGCGCTGGGTGGTCTGGTCAAAGAAGTTGTGGTGGATGGTCATTTCGGCGACGACATTGTCGGTCCAGCCTGGACGTGTTAGTATGTATATATGGCAGTAGATGACGGGACTTGCCGATGCCAAAGGCCTTGTTGTGGTTGCGGAGGATGGTCCATGAGACGGTCAGAAAGGTGGTGTCTTTTCGACTGTCAATGAGGCCGTCGCCGCCGCGCTCAAGATGGACATGGTCGATCCAGATATTCTCGCAGGTATCCTGGGGAGTTAGAAGTGAGTTCATCTATAGACGAGGGTACTGACCATTTGGATACCGTCAAAGTCCTGCGTCTTGCCCTCCTCGTCACCGTCGACATATGTATTGCCAATCTTGAGGTTCCGTATGATGACGTTCCGCTGGCTCTTGAGGATGAAGCCGCCCTCGTTGATCTCGGCGTCGGCGCCGATGCCCACAATTGTCTTGTCGGACTTGACCTCGACTTCCTTGCCCTTTGGTGTGATGGTGATGGTGCCCTTGATTTTGATGACCAACTTGGCCTCTGCGCCGGCGTACTTTTCTAGATCCTCCTGTGTTGATACAATGACGACTTCGCCGCCTTTTCCGCCGGTGGTTCCGCCGTTGAGAGAGGCGAAGCCGTCGGGGGTGCCGCTGCAGTCGTCGGCGGATGACTCAGGAGAAGAAGAGGGGACGCTGTCTTTGACTGCGGCTGAGGATGGACGGATGATGGTCTGCAGGGTGGTGGTGGGGATGGAAGTCGGGACGACTCTGTCTGCGACGGGGAAGAA
>JABFEP010001500.1:0-14925 GCA_013618265.1 Fusarium albidum
CCCAAACCTCCCACCATGTCTGGCGACAGAAAGAGCGACGACATCCTGGAAAAGGAGCTGGCCTATGAGGAGGCATACTATCTAGTTAGATACTGCGAGCATGAGGTTTTTGTTAGATAATGTCGATTCCCATTGCCAGTTTAGCGAGTCTGAATTTGTCGAAACCTGACCGTTGCTCCTCTGCCAGACGCCATCGGGTGGTAAAGTTGCCCCCGAGGCTCGTTGTTGAAATTGTGGTCGACTCTTCCGCGTAGGGCCGTAGGCAGGATTTGATGGCGGCGCAGCAAGGCCGGAACATCGGCGGACTCAAATTGGGCTTTCCATCAGGCATCTTCACCCGTCATGTGACGGCTCCCTCGCGCAACCAGACAGCCGATCATCCATAGTCCCCAGCACGCCCTGGTAAAGTCACGCGGCTCGCAGGGTATACCCTCGCCGCCGAATCCCCTCTCGGAGACGAGCATAATGCTGTGAAACCAGTGATGCTCCGCGGTGAACTTCCAAGGCCTTAATTCGCGCTGAACCACCGGTCCGGTTTCCAGCTGCTGTGAGATGATATAATTGTACATATTCTGTGCCCCTTGTCCGACCCGCTCGATGAGGAAAAAAGCAAAGACATCATTCTCCGCTGACAAGAGAGATGACCTTCTGTTGGTGGATCAGGCAGACACGTCACACGCCCTGTACAACGTGTCTCTGCCTCACCACCCGCGGGGTTTCTCGTCGGCAGGGGTTGCCTCCCCGGATATGTCCCCTCGCCTCATAAGGCTGCGACGTTTCCCGCCATGGCGTCATGCCGCTCCCTAGACCGGTTTCTGCTCTATTCTTCTTTAAGCTGCAGACCCTAGCCAAGTTGCCGATCTTTTTATAATACTAAGCTGCTGTCTTTGAACTTGGACAGCATCTCAAGAATGCCCGGACGATTCTCTTCGCTGAGGCGATCGACAAGATCAAAACGTCCAGCTCTGGCATCGAGAAAACAGCCTGCTGCTTACAAACCCTCTTCCAGACCCCGACCGTCCAGCTCCCATGGAACAGGTCTGCTCAACGGCCTGCTGAGGCCCCCCGCCGGCCCTGCCCAGAGATCCAGGTCGCACGAGGCCTCCCGCCGACCGCGATACCCCCCCTCGTCAAGCCCCAGAGACTTGCACCACGGCCGTCCCAAGAGGAGGGAGACGCGATGGCGGTCCGTTTCCCCCCGCGCGAGACCGATCCCTACAGACCGGGTCCTCCGCCGGAGAAGGAACCGCGAGTCCGACATCTCGGCCGACGACGACAGCAGGCCGGTATCGCGGAGGCAGTCTCCTAGTCCCCCGCGGTATCGGGTCCCCCGCCAGCGACCTCCTGGCCACGATACACCGCCGTGGCGGCCGTCCTCGCCGAGGATGCCACCTGCGAGACCGCCAATGAGATCGTACCCGACCGATAACTACAGACCTGATGAGAGACGTCGGCCGTCGCACGAAGCCCCTCGGTCGCCGCGATACCCCCCCGGGGGGATGAAGCACTCGCTTCCTCCGGGGTACAGACCCGCGCATCATCTGCAGCCGGAGATGCCACGTGGGAGACCGAGGGACAGGTCGCCGCCGCCTCGTCCACACCGCGGCGACCACGAAACGAGGTCATCTCCCGCAAAAGCGCAGAATGCTACTGGGAAAACATCTTCCAAACCACCGGATAGATCCAGCAGCAGGAAGTCCAGCGAGAAGCCGGCCCAGCGACAACAACCCCAGAACGCCAACAAGTCATTCGACTTTCTCCAGCATTTACCTCAAGCGCTGGCCACGTACGCCGGCGTCAAGTCCCTGAGCAGCCACGCAGACTCTGCCAAGGAATGGGCCGACTGGTTCGTCAACATGCAGAACGCCCCGGAGGAGATGCACGCGCTCTCGGCAAAGGCCACCACGGCGAGGGACACGATCGCGCAGATCCAGAGCACCCTCGCCACGCGGCCGGACCTGGTCGAGGGCGACGGCGCGGAATCCCTCAGGCAGCAGATCGAGTCGGCCATAGAGACCGCGACGAAGGCCCTCGACAAGATGACGGAGCTGCTGCAGGACCTGAGCAGCGACGGCACGGAGGGCAAGGTCTGGGGCGGGCTTCACGAGCTGTACAACTCGTACAGGTACAAGAACGAGTGGGAGGCCAAGATCAAGGAGGCGGATGCCGATCTCGAGAAGCAGCTGGGAGCCCTGAGCACCCTCATGGTCAACATCTACTCGCAAGTTGCCCCAAAGACACACTCAACGATATGTTGCTGACGGTTCAATCCAGGCGTGCCCTCATGAAGCCTGCGCCTCCGGGTCTAAGCAATCCCATCCCGCCGCCAGCTCCGGTGAAGCCCCCTGCTGAAGTGCGGAGGGCGCATCCCGAGCAGGCAAGGTCCAGAGCCGGATCCACGGGGCTGGAACGTCCTCCGATGCCGCAGCACCCCAAGTCCCCCATCGGGACGACAGTAGAGCCTGCGCAGCCAACCCCGGACAGCCAGAAGCCGGCGAGTGCTGGCCAAGATGAGGTTCCGGTCAAAGAGCAGCCGGACAAGCCAACAGACAGCAAAGATGCGCCGTCGACAGACCAGACAGCAGCCCCCAGCGAGGAAACAACAGTGCCCGAGGCTGATGCATCGCAGGCGCCGCAACCGCCACCTCAAGCCCCCGCTCATTCAGCCGCTGAGCCCAAGGGCGACCAGCCTCGAGAAGAGGAGGGTGCACCCTCACCGGTCGACGACCCCGAGGACGTTCTCCTTGACGCTGCCTGGAGCGGCGACCTGGGCGGCTGCGCAGAAGCCCTGCGGCACGCACCCCTGCTGACGCGCGACCTCCAGGGCCTCACGGCGCTGCACCTCGCCGCCGAGCGGGACCACCTCGCCATCGCGATGCTCCTCATCGACCGCGGCGCCGACAGCAACGCCCGCGCCAACGGCGGCCGCACGCCCCTCCACCTCGCGGCGCGGTTCGCCTCGCCCGCAATGGTAGAGTTCCTCGTCGACGACGGCAGGGCGGACGTCGACGCGCGGACGACCGACGGCCGCACGCCGCTGCACTACGCCGCCAGCGCGGCCGAGGACGGCGACGACGACAGGCGCGAGGTGGTCAGGATCCTGAGGGACTGGCGGGCCGACCCGACGGTCGAGGACAACAGGGGGAGGACGGCGAGGGATCTGGCGCAGAGGAGGGACTACTGGGACGTGTCGTCGACGCTGAGGAGGGCCGAGAAGAGGTGGGAGGAGGAGCACCACCCGGGATGGCTGCAGAGGCACGGGTTTCGGAAGTAGACATTAAGAGTTGCGTCTGTATTTAAGCGTAGAGTCAACGGCAGCGTTCAATTGATTTAAGATGTAGAAATTGTGCCACTTCCCTTGTTCCATGCGGGCAAAAGGAAGACTCCACTGATGTCACCTCATTACCCCCCACCGTACCCCTCTATAAAGCCCCTCCTCGCTCATCACAGCTCTTCCTCATTCACATTCACAATGGCCGTCAGCAACGTGACGGAATTCTCATACGTCACTCTCAACGAGGGCGTCGACGCCTTTGACGAGGCCTCAGACGCGGGCAAGGCTCTGGAGAATGCGCTCGTCACGGTTCTGAAGCAGCCCGGCGCGCGACGGGTCTACACCGGTGTTGAGATTGAGAATCCCTCCAACCTGTGGCTGTTTCTAGATTGGGAGACCGTCGACCACCATGCCAACTACCGCAAGAGCGAGTGAGCGACCCTGCCCTGCCCAAATTCTCCGATTCTAAGACCTTAGACTTCACGCCCCCGTCATTGAATCGCTCAAACCGCACACCGACTTCTCCAGGAGCCTCAACAAGCACGTCACCGTCAGCCCCTTCCCCCCCGAGGACGTCCTCGACAGGGCCCGTTCGCCCGTGACGGAGGTCCTGCAGGCCTTCTTCCCCGCCGGCTACGACGTGGCCTCGCGCGCCACCGCCACGCGCCGCCTCGAGGAGTTCACCGGCAGGGCGCTCAAGACGTCGCCCGACTGGCGCGGCATCAGCTACGGGTGGAGCGTCGAGGATGACGTCCCCGTGAGGGGCCAGGAGGACAGGACAGGGGTCATGCTGGCCGCCTTTATTGGGTGGCCGAGCGTCGAGGCCCATGAGAGGTTTCGCGGGACGGAGCCGTTCAAGGAGAATATCGGGCTGCTGAGGGAGATTCCGGGGCTGGTCAAGCTGAGTGCCTTTCATGTCAGCTGTCTGAGCAGGGGGGCTGAAGGGATCGAGAGGGAGCATGGGCATGAGCACTGTGGAGAGGGAGGGTGCTGCTGAGAAGTGTAGGTCTGAATAGTATTCAAGTCACATCAGCTGTTGACACCAAATATCTGCAAGCTCCACCTTGAAAGCAGTAGCAGCTGAGAATGACGTCTCAATCCTCTCCAGAAAACCCCTGATGCACTCCTGCTGCCATGCACGCCACGACCGGGCACCCGCTACCCGCAACGGGAACAGAAGCAGCAGGGGCGAGATGCTGGAGCCGTCGAGGATGGCGCTGCTCAGGGACAGGATACGCTGGACGTGGGCCTGGATGTCGTCTTCGTTCAGGCTCGGAACCGGGACGCCGAGGGTCTGCCAGTGCATCATCTCGTAGTCAAAGACGCCGGAGAGGTATATGCTTGTGGCGGACATGAAGACTGCCGCGAGTGACATGAAGTCGCCGGGGGGGGTGCCATATTCAGAAGATGCATCCTCCATCAGTGTCTGTTGCCAGTGATCGAGGGCTCTTCTCTGACGGAATCCCTCCAACGCGATATCTTGGCCTTGAACCAGAACGTCATCATCTTGCTCCAAGGAACAGATGAAATCTCTTGCTCTGTATACAATTAGCCAGCCCAAGTGAATACTCTGACAACTCACCGGACACGAAGAGTCGAACACGATACAATAACGTCGAGAAGTATGTCCAGAGGATGAACTCGTCCAACAGTCACCTGCAAACTTTTCGACAGATTCCTCCATGCCTTATCCGCCAGGAACGTCTCCTCGTTGAACACAATGGCACGACACACCTCGAATACCCTAATCTCGAGGAAGAATCGACTCCCGCGGCCAGATTGGAACTTGGACGGCCCAGCAGCCACGAGGGCGCTCGCTGTTCCGTGGACGAGGTGCCGAACCCAGCCTTGGCCGGTAGAGTCGCTCATGAGCTAGGATGGTCAGTAATGAAAGTGAGCGTATAAAAAATTCTGACCTCGAATAATCCCAGCAGGTGTGTTGTCCATAGGATGCCCTCGAGAGAAGCAGGCGACGCTTCAAACTGGCTGATCGCGACTCCAAGACCGACTACAGATCTCGAATAGTGCTTCAGCGCAGATGCATAGCTTTGACTCGGCGTCATTCCATCAGGCGATCCCACCTTTACTGCTTGCATGGCGCCGAGGGAGAGGACCGCGTCCCGGAGATATGTCGAGTCCCGCACGAGGTCTACAATGTCAGCGGATAAGACGCTCCGCTGGTTGAACTTGTTCCTGAGGAGGAATGCGTCAAAGTAGTTGAACAGGTACAAGGTCTTGTCTGCCTTTGGTCTCGGGGGAATCTGGGATCGGTAGCCGTTGCCGATCTCTATGAGGGCGTTGCTCCTGATTGCTGGTGAAAAGTCGCAGCTGATCTGCCGTCGCTGGCAGTTGCTGCATGGAAGAGTTCCAGAGCACTGCGAGGATTCAGTGGTCAGCTAATAGCACTGCTGCGGAAAACGCCTCACTTTTAGGTGGCTGGTTGAGCAGGCGAGGCATCGTGAGCGTTTCTTTCGACGATCGAAGGGGCCCAGCGGCATGGTGGTTGGGAGAGACTATTTCTGCGTGGAAAGATTACGAGAAGTTGTAGGATGCAAGTATTGGGTCACCACTTTTGGTGTATTTCTACGGGTCAATCTCGGCACCTTGAATCCACCGCCAGGGAGCTCAGTAGGTGATGAGTTACATAGGACAATAGGGGCATCAGGGCATGTTCCATGTATGCAAGTGGAGTTGTGCCTGCAAGAAGAAAGGCCGCAGTTAGTCAACAGGGCTGAGAAGGCCGACGATTACTTCACAAAGAAAGACGTTTCTTTCCTCCAGTGAATAAGCTAAGCTCCAGGGAAGACCATTTAATATGGCAACGACTGATTCGTTCGCATGCTGTATCAAACAAGTCTATAGGCTCCGGCGTATATTAACTATCTAGCCTTGTAGAGAGCAAGCGCTACATATTCTCACTTTTATAAATAAAATCAAACTTCATCCATGGGCTTCCAGACTGCCTGCACTTGTGATATTGAAAGGCTCTGGGAAAATCGGCAAGACAGAGTCACTTCTATATATGCGGACTTATTAGGGATTACTATGGCGTGGCCTGCAGCGGACGATGCCCCTTCTCTCCGGATCCCAATATTGCCCTCGCGGAAGAGGTCATTGGAATCTCCAACATGTGCTGGCCGCCATCAACAGCCGGGTCGACAGGCTATCAAAGCTAAAGGATCAAATTTAATAGCTTAATCTACCTTGGGATAGTACTATACGAGAGAAATCATTGGCAGAGCCTATTCAACCCCCTCGATGACCACCTCCTCTCTAGGAGCCCATCCCCTCCTGCCCGAATAAAAGCAAGCATAGAACGCACACCCCGCCACGAACCCCGACACCCCCACGGCGCCATACATCCACACCAGATACGGATCCTGCGACACGGCACCCAAGGCAATGCACACGGCAGCAGCAACCGCAATAGTCAGCCAGAACAGGGCGGAAATCACAGACCGGAGGCTAGACGGGTCAGCGGAATCCCACACTCTTTACTATCTACTCACTTCTTTGGCGCCTGAGTAAAGGCCAGCTCCAGCCCCGTGATGATTACAAACGCCTCGGACAGCGCCACGAGGATGTAGCTCGGGGCCTGGATCCAGACGTGGATGCTCTTTGGCGGGGACCTGTATATGTAGTGCTGGAGGACGCAGGCGTAGACCATGGACAGGGAGGCGAACATGAAGCCGGTGAAGATGCGGGTGACGGGGTCAAAGTCGATTCTGTACTTGCGCAGCAGGGGATAGACGAGGACTGAAGGTCAGCTATATTCCACTCCGAAGAGTCAGTCTTACCATCTAGAAACGGGATAAAGAAGCAGAGGGCGATGGGGTCCAGGTTCTGCAGGAGATCGTTGGGCGTTCCGTGGAGAGCCATCTGTCCGGCCTGGGAGATGAGGTTGTTCCACATCTGGTTCCAGCAGATGAAGTAAAAGGGGAAGAACAGAAACATCTAGAGATGTGAGACGGGTTTCCATTGAAGAGGGCACTCACCTTGCAGCTCTTGAGACCCCGCTGCACGTCCCCGACGTACTCGTCCGTGTACCTCTCCTGGCTGGCCAGGGGGTACTTTTCATGTCGGCCGCTCTGCAGGAGGACAGACGGCCGGGCGTTCTCAAAGCCCTTTTCCTTGATGGATATGGCAGTTGTGCGGCACGCGTCGAGGATCGCCGAGCCCATGGGCGGAACTCGCACGTACTTTCTGCGGCCGAGGAGGAATACCCCTGCGGACAGGATGATTGCGCTGCCTTGTAAGTACAGATTCGTGTGTGAAAGGATGACACTTACATGAGAGGGATAAAGTATGCCAGCCAGAATGAATGGTGGGCCTCGACATTGACTGTGATGAGCGGCGACAGCGCACCAATGTTGACGACCCAGTAGAACCTACCCTAGTAAGTCACAGCACAACAAACCTGCCGAGTAAATACTCACCACATGAACAGTCTCTGGACAGTCAGCTCCGGATCAACGAGCACCTCCTCCCCCGACCTGAGCGTCCTGACGACGGGATGCGAGTTCTGGTACTGCTCCGCGCACATAGGCGTCACATTGGCCTTTATGCCCCCCGTCCCGAGACCGATGGTGATCATGGCCGCTATGAGGCCCCCCAGGCCGGCGTTGCTGGCTATGGCCGAGGGCGTGGACGTCCCCACGAGGATGACCAGTCCGGTTATGTAGATGACGCACGCGCAGATGATGGCCCTGAACTTGCCGAGGTACTGGTCTGGACTTGTCAACTGTCGTCGTCCAAGCTGTGGATGGTGTCTTACCTGCCATGATGGCGCCTATGACGGTCGATGCGTATGCCCAGAACTTGAAAAAGTTGCCTAGGGCTGTGGCCACGGCTTGGCCTCTGCCCAGCGCACCCGGGAGGTCGGAGGAGGGGTCATACGGGTTGCTGTTTGTCAGTTGGACTCACTGATTAGTCGGAGAACTCACTTGATGTAGTTTTGGATAGGACCAGACAGGCCAAAGTAGGTGAACCGTTCGCCGAGCTACAAAGTCAGCCGACTTCCCAGTCCCAGACTCAGAAGAATACCTCGACGGCCAAGATCAGGAGCGCAATCTTTGGCAGTTTGTCCGGGACTCGTCTGAGGCCCTGCCAGCGAGGCGTCTCGGGTTTTGGCCCGGCCAGACTCGCAGCGTCCGCTGTGTTTTTCATCTCGATTTCCATCTTGACTTGTCAGATGTCAAAGTTGATGGCACGAGTGGACTCCACCCCATATATACATGGAGACGTGCAGCTGTCGAGATAACGCGGGGTCGTCGTGAGTGGTCTGATAGGTGGCGTCCATCCGCCTATCGGCTCAGCGATAGCAGCTGTGGGACCCTGATCGGCGTTGCGGACGCCGCCAATCGGTTAGGCGTGCAAGATAGCCTTAGATAGGGGCCTTCTTATAGCCCTGGGTTGTCAAATCTGAGATGCTTGTATTTTCTTTGAGATGAGTGTATTTCAAGTTGTCAACTTTGCCATGACTAGAACCGCTACTATAACCACGACACTTCCATCGAGTCGCCTGTCGATCCGGGACCATGAATATCCAGGTCTCGATCCAGAATGGCGACACCTGTGGAACACCCACGGCAGCTCCATGGTGCGCGCCGACGAAGTCAGCATCCACGAGTACCGAGCCGACCCCTCAAAGCACAGCTTCACGTATCCAACATGCCCA
This sequence comes from Fusarium albidum, assembly GCA_013618265.1. Classification (NCBI taxonomy): domain Eukaryota; kingdom Fungi; phylum Ascomycota; class Sordariomycetes; order Hypocreales; family Nectriaceae; genus Fusarium; species Fusarium albidum. Next base: position 8,952 of record JABFEP010001500.1, read on the forward strand.
GGTAAATCCACACTCACAGATCCTCTCATGATTGTCTAACCGACCAGGCCCCCAAGTCTTTGACGTAAAAGACCTCCAGGTCCCCGTCTCGCATCCGACGGGCGAAGTAACCGTGAGGATGTACTCCCCAGAGGGACCAGGCCCGTTCCCCGTCCACGTCAACTTTCACGGCGGTGGGTTTCCCTACTCGACTATATTTCAGACACTGACCTCCAGGCGGCTGGGTCCTTGGCAGCCTCGACTCGGAAGCAGCTTGGTGTCGACACATGTGCAACAGATCGCGCATCAAGGTCGTCGACGTCGACTACCGCATGGGTCCAGAGCACCGCTTCCCAACCGCCATCCACGACTGCTGGGAGGCCGTCAAATGGGTAGGCCTCTTGAGACCTTCTAGAGCATTTGCTGATCAACTTGTAGACAATCAACCACGCGGAGCAGCTCAACATTAACCCCCGCAGTGTCTCCTTCGGCGGCCTCTCAGCCGGTGGCCACATGGCCGCCGTGCTAGCCCACTCTGCGCGCGACGAGGCCATCGACATAAAGCTGCACCTCATGATCGTCCCCGCTACGGACATGCGGTACTGCAGTCCAAAGATCAGGCGGCTGACGCGGGAGAACTGTCCCTACGAGAGCGCGAGGCTGTTTGCGGATCTTCCCTGGGGTCCGCTAGGCCGTGAGCAGTGGTTCCTGAAGCACTGGGTCAGCGAGGATGCTGGTGAGTATCTGTCCTGGATCATGATCTAGCTAATATCTGTAGATGAGTTGGAGCGCGCTCTGGATACTTGGATCCTGACACCTGTTCTTGCGCCCAACATGAAGAACCTGGCCCCTGCACACATCGTCACGGCGGAATTCGACCTTGAGCGCGACGAGGGCGAGGCGTACGGGGAGATGCTAAGGATGGCTGGGAACAGGGTCACAATGAAGCGGTACCGGGGGTGTCCGCATGCGTTTGCGCATTATAATCATCCGCAGAGGGGCATGGCCAAGAGTAGAGAGTTTATCGACGATACGGCGAGGTTGTTGGGGGGTGTGCACGGCACTTTGTCTTAGTTCTGAATAGACTCATATTCTACAGACATTGCCTCAAGTTCCATGTCGACAAGCCACGCACGCTGGCTAAGCTCGCCATCCCCCATGAGCGCAGCATTGACAAACAGCGTCTCGCCTTTACCCAGAGGTCTCTCGTCACCTTCGCAGTGACTAGTTCTGCAGCATCCCGCCTCGACCTCGGACCCCCTCAGTAGATTCCCAATCACCAGAGACTTGCCATGATCAATATCAGTAAAGTGCGAAGGACAGTCCGATATCTTGGACCTCCAGGCAACCAGCTTCGCCGCAGCCATTATGCACGTGTCCAAAGCAGTGAAGCCGCGGCTGGGCTCTCGCCACTGCGGCAAACAGCTGGGTGCATCCGACCCTCTGCTTCTCGGCCGTCATGTCCATGATGCCGTGCGGGGGACCATGAGTCGCGACGATGTCGGTCCTCTCCCCGATGGCGAACTCGTGGGCGCTGGTGTACTGGAAGCCCCAGTCGGTGCTGCCGGGTGTGTACGGGCTGGCGTACACTCTCAGGAGCGCGCCGTTGTCGAGGGAGAACTGGTGTGGTCCATCTTCGAGAAATACAATGCCCTGATCTCTGGCCTCGTCAAAGAGCAGTCTGGCGTCGCCAAAGTCGCCGTATTCCTTCTTGATGCTCTGACTCAGATCCTCCTACGCTAATATGCTTGCTTCGCTCATCTTTTGCTCAAAGGCCGCGTCGTCGAGCGAAAAGTCGTGGTTCCCGGCAATGACGAGCTTGAGCGGCGCGTCAATCCCGTGCAGCAGCTGGATTGCCCGCTCAAAGCCGCGTAGCTTGGAGTCGTCGGTGAGGTCGCCGCAGTGGATGGCTACGTCGGCGGATGCTTGGGGCTTGTCTTTGAATTGCAGCCCGTGGGTGTCGGAGAGGACAAGAACTCTTGTCTTGATGCGAGACATTGTGGCGTGTTGTGGAAGATGAAGATGGGCACTGCTATTTATACACAGGGATTGCCGCCTTTGACTTCAGGCCCAGGGGCAAAGTTTCATCCTGCATGATGCAGGCTGCAGTTGGTGAGGTCCAGCTCAAGGTTCGCGTAAGGCCATGCAGCTTGCATTGGCTCCCGCTCAGCAAATCCTGAGGTACGTATCTCCAAGTCTCCCTCAAGGGCCAAGTTCCATGTTGGCCACTCTCCGGGTCCATTGTCTTCAGCTTTCCCGAATGATTGCTCTGCATCCAACGATACCAAAAAACCAAGATATCATCACCAGGTCCGTATCCCCTCTCTTCGGGTCGAAAACCCCGTCACGTTGCGGGACCACTCGGATACCGGTCCCCTTTTCAACTGTGCAGAGAGAGCAAGTTTCCAATGGACCCAATAACACAGGTGCGAGAGCTTCCAGCACCCATCCACACACTCCAGTAAGTATCATGTCCTCGGTGTTCTCTTGTCCGGGATCCCCATGACTAACATCGCGAGACTCATCTTGTTTATCTCTCGAAATTCATTCTAACCAATTCTCACATCTTCAAATCCACCAAAGAACCCTAAAGCCAACCTTCACCCCCCATGAAAAGCGCATCAAGCGGGTCCAACCACAGCGCCTCATCCATCCTCCTCGACGCCCCCTGAATGATCCCCTCCCACTTCTCGATGCACGCCTTCCTCTCCCTCAGCTTCCACGCCAGCAAGTCCAGATAGTCATTATCCCACTCCTCGCAGTGCGCCGCCCCCATCTCCCTCCTCGCCTGCTCGAACCGCGCCGCAAGACGATCCAGGAGGTCGAGCATCAAGTCTGCCCTCTGAGAAGAACCATTGGCAGACTCCCGATGCCGCGTCAGCAGCTTGAGCCTTGATCGACGGAGGAGGATGACGGTGGCGTTCATGAGCTGCAGGTATGCCGGCGTGGGCATGTAGAAGAAGTGGCAGACTGGTATGGTCAGCCATTCCTGGAACCATGCCTGAAGTGCAGCGTCTGCTGCCTCCGTTGCAGCTGCCTCGCGGTCTTTGTCCACTAGATGTGGCTCTAAGAGCTGCAGCTGTGCAAACCTGTGATGACTAGACACTAAATCTGCCATTATCAGCTATGAACATCAAAAGCAGCATTGTACTCACACCCGTCGCCCTCATACGGCTGTATTTCAACCATGTCAATGTTGGACGGCCGAACATCAACTGCCTGATCCTGGTGGAATTGCGCCACCCTCTCGTTCACCCGCTGTGCACAGACAAGCCGCACCAGGACCTCATCCGTCCCAGCGTCCTGCAACTCCCGCAGCTGCCTCTCCATGTGCAGGGTGAAATGCCTCCCCGGGGAATTCACCTTTTTGAACGCCACCGCAGAGCTAGAATTGATATACCAGACAGCAAGCACAGCCCGTCTCTCATCATCCGACATGTCCCTCGGCTCCTCGGGGTCAACCCCCTCGAGAGAGGTATTCCTCGCTCTCGCCCGTGGTCTGTCGAGTCTCATGTCCGCAATCATGCTACAGGCCATGTGAGACAGAAAGTTGAAATGGCCGTGTGCAAAGCAAAAGTAGTGGTAGAAGCCGAGAAAGACTATAACACCCTGCAGCAGGTCCAGGGACCTATCCGGACCGGTAAACACCGCGTTGGAAATGTCCCTCAGGAGAAGCCTGCTCTGAGCCCACATGGACTGACGACGGCGCACTGAAGACACCATCCTGATGGCCTTGCTGACGAAGGGTCGGGACGTCTGCAGTTCGGCGGCGGAGATGTCATCAGGGACGATCACGAATGGGAACTGGGGACTCAGTCGCGTGCGGTAGATGGACAGGAGGGATTCATCAGACTCGACGGCCCCTGGGTCATCAGACTCGTGTATACAGGTACACGTGGGAGTAGGGAATGGGTGATATCCGGGTAACGAGGGGAGAGCGCTGAAAGCACCGGCGACTTCGGGCTTGACCTGGGCGACGTAGACATTCGGTTCTGTGCTCTGGGGTGTTCTGGGTCAATCAGTAATGGTCTGTACACGGTCCGGTGACTCACGGGGTCTGACGCAGTCTCTTCTTCCTCGGCTTGCGGGCCTGCCGTGTGCATGATAGACTAAGGCTCTGGCATCTACGGTCTGTTAGAATGTCCGTCAATGGGTGACGCACTCACCTGCTGCAGCTGTCGTTGTCCCGGATGCACCGCGTCTTTGCCTTTGCGCAGGGGTCGCACGCAGAACCCCATCCTGCGGACCACTTCATTTCAGTGACCTCGGAAGTGGCAGACGGAAGTGGCAGACGGAAGTGGCAGACGGAAGTGATGCTCAGCAAAGACCGGAAAGTCATCTCAAGTCCACGGCGGAAAGATGACGGATGACGTGGCTGCCAAGCCTGAGCCTTTGTAAGCTCTCACTCTCCGAAATTTCCTCGGAAGTTCTGAGTATACAGATGTCTATAAATGATTGATTATTTCACAGCCATGAGCAACAATATTATATCCCCTACATGGCAATGACCATCCGTGCATCCAAAATGGCACTCCAAACACCAGAGCCGGATCCCACATACTCCACCTTGGACACCCATTCAATCCGTCTTCACATCATTCTCATGGTCCTCTCCTGGTTCATCATACTCCCGATCGGTGAGCCTTCTAGTTTCTATATGAATTTCCCTAACGCACTCAGCAACCATGCTATCCCTCGCCAGATCCCGTCACGCACACTTCATCCGCCTCGTCTTCACAGCCGCAAACACCGTCGGACTGCTCCTTGGCGTGGCGTACAAGAGAAGTACACCAGATCTGTACCCTGGGAGTGCGCACTCTGCCGTGGGATGGATCGCCACTGGTGTTGCTGCTGGGCATGTCCTTGTTGGTCCAGCAACAAGACTGTTCAACAGGATCAGGGGACACAGATACACGCCGATACAAGAATCCTTTGCGGATGAACCCGTGTACCGAGATCCAAGGACATTCTCACCACTCATCAACTATCTCACAGACACCACAATCCACTTGATGTCATTCATCGCCTTCTGCACTGGCATCATCACCTTCTGCGGCCTCTTTGTAAGTCCACCCACCCCCCAGAACTACATCTAACACCTCCAGAAATCCCACGGCATGCTCAACGGCCTCGCCCACTGGATAAAAGGCGGCGTCTTCCTCCTCCTCGGCGTATTCAACCTCTGCCGCTGGTGCGGATGCTTTGCAGACATGGGATGGGTGCGTACTTCCTACATTTCAAGGCCAAACTGACCCGTCAGGCATGGAATACCTCTGATAGACGGCTGTCGTTTGAATTCGTAGAGAGTTCACTGATCCTGTTCTACGGATCTACGAATATATTCCTGGAACATCTAGAAGGCTGGGGCGGAGAGTGGACGTCTCGCGATCTAGAGCACTTGGCCATCACTGTTCTGTTCATCGGCGGAGGACTCGTGAGTTTCTATCTATGTTCTTAAACCCCCCGCTGACTATCTAGTGTGGAATACTGGTCGAATACGTCAGAGTTGACGGAGGCGTGTCGATGAATCCCCTTCCTGCGCTGGTCATCTTCCTCATGGGAGGATCCATGGCGTCTCACAAGCAGGCGTCTATGGCGTCGACGATGGTCCACAGACAATGGGGCAATCTGCTGTGTGCGGCGTCGGCGGCCCGTCTGGTTACGTATCTGATGGTGTATCTGAGGCCGGGGCCTCGTCCGCCGACGGAGCTTCTTGCGTCGTTCTGTTTCATATCCGGAGGGATTCTGTTCATGTTAAGCGTGAGTTCACTTCTCCTTGATGATAATCCACTGACAATAGCAGGCCAGGGATACTGTTGACGGGATGGAGCACCATGGTGTTGATGTCATGGCGGTGTATACCGTCACCATGGGATTCACGGGCATCATCATGGCGTGGATTATAGGTCTGCTGTCTCTCAGAGACTGGGCGTCAAAGTCCCAACTGCACTAGACATCCTCCCCCTCAAAGTCCTCCCTCGCACCCCCCGCAACC
>JABFEP010001505.1:0-17198 GCA_013618265.1 Fusarium albidum
GGTCAAGGGTCCATCACGTGGTTCGATGAGAGTGAGGCTGGATGGGAAGTGAGATTTGAGATGACGCTAGGCTGAAACTAGATCCTTGCAGATGTCATGTGTGACCTCAGAGTCTATCAAGCAGTTCTAGGCATTGGATCAAGTCTCATGGTGATTCCCTCGAGGCCACCAAAGAATGCTGGTTCAGTCGGCGAGAAGAGCGAACCACGTGATGGACCCTTGACCCCTCCAGCGGAGCCAGTGACGAACCCGTGATTACTCTGCATCCCGCAACCGCCCGGTTCCGTACAAGGGGAAAAAATGCCAGTGGCCAAAAGACCATGTCTCCAGTGTAAAGGCAAGCCGCCTCTTGTGTCATTGACGTGCTCCGCTGACAGGTCCAGCAGAGAAGCATGTAAAGTGTGCGTGGCGCCTCAGTTTTGGTGGCCTCTGCTGACTAGCTCTAGGCGATGAGGGAAAGCCCAGGTGTCGACGGTGCGAGGTCAAGAATCTGGCTTGTGCGCGGCCGGCAAAGAAGACGGTGTTTAGGAACGCGTCGACGGCGCCGTTCAATACGGATCAGACTTGGGTGAGTGGTGAGATTAAAGAGTGTGAGTTGAATCTTGATGTTCAGAGTCTACAGACTGTAGAGGGCCTGGCTGATGATTATAGTCTGCGTCAACTCGCAGGGAAGGGGTGTCAACAGTGGTCTGAACCAGGAGTTTCCAGTCTCTCCGCAGCAGCCGTGGTCGCCTCGGGAGTTGACGAGTACGAATGACCACTCGGCTGCAGAACCAACTCGGTTTCCGCTGCAGGATCCCCAGGAAGCCTGTCTGCTGCGGTACTTTGTCGAGGAGCTCTCACACTGGGTGCTTCCACCTGTCAACGGTGAAGGAAACCATGCTGATGATGTGTAGTTTGACCTCTGCGACGAGAGGAGACACTTCCAGCTGGTGGTTCCCATACGAGCCCGACAGCACCCACCGCTGCTCTACGCAATCTTTGCCCTCGCGGCCCGCCACCTCACGCGTCTGCCAAAGTACAAGACCCCCCAGGGGATACTGTACCAGGGGCAGCTCCTCCCCAGGCTGACGCCCCACGACGCGGTAGAGTACACGCTCAAGTGCATCCCCGCCATGAGGGACTTCCATGCGATCCAGGACGACGAGCGCCTCGAGAGCATCATCGCGACGGCCGTGATCCTCCGCCAGCTGGAGGAGATTGACGACGACGAGGGCGACGACGAGGGCGAGCCGCGGTCGAGGGAGCAGGTCAACTTCCTGGCCGTCATCGACGCCGTCCTCAGGAGCCCCCCCTCGCAGACCCTCTTCGGGAGGAGGTCCCTCATCCAGGCGGCGTACTGGATGGCAGTCAGGCAGGAGCTATACCACTCCTTCACGAGAAGGCACCCGCCCAAGATGGTGCTGGACCCGGAGTACGGGCGGGGGGCGTCAAAGGCCAACAAGATTGTGCTGCACACTGCGCAGGTGGCCAAGTGGCGATGGGCCGACGGGTCCGAGCAGGAGTGGTGTGAGCAGTCAATCATTGAACAGTGCTTGAAAATTGCTGACTCGACAGTGCGTCTCCAGAAGCAGGGCGAGCAGCTCGAGGAGGAGGCCCTGAGAGAGTACAGGCCGTACTTTGTGCGCGCGGCAGACAGGTCCAGCGGGGAGATCTTCCCCACGATATGGTACTCGTCCGTGCTCGAGGTGACGAGCATGCAGCTGTGCATAATAGCAAAGATGGTTCTCATGGCGGAGAATCCATTCTTGGGGTGAGTTTTTTTGAGAGTCCCTTTTGAGAGACGAGTCTTCTGACGGACGACAAGCGACCACTCGACGGCGCGTGCTCGGTGGAGGGAGATTGAGAACGAGGTCCGGCAGATGATCCTCGACCTGTGCGGCATCAGCCTGTGCCACCCGGCGTGCCCGCCCGCGCTGGTGCACGCCGCGTTCGGGATGGAGCTGTACGGGGACTTCTTCACGGACAGGTACGAGAGGAGGGCGCTGAGGGGGGTGGTGGACAAGTTCCGGGATGCGAGGGCCTGGCCGGTCAAGAAGCTGTCTAGCATGTTCCAGTGACCAGGTCAATGGCAATACAGGGCGTTGACAGAATACAGTCAATAGGGCATTGACAGGGTCTATTCAGCCCATTTCTTGATCGACGACCCCTGTCTAGATCTCGGCCTTATGATATTTGTCCGTCATTTATCGGGATCATGTCGATCTCCCCACCGGCAATCTCCTGACAGCTCATCTGTCAGGAAAAGCGGGTTAAGAGCAATTGACCTTGGGCCTCAGTTGAAGTACTCATGGACTGCATCTCAGACAGTCAGACTCCATAGCTTCCATGAGTCTCACTCGAGAGGCTGCCGCGTGGGAATCCGGACCTGGGTTCGGTTAGAGAAATGGGAACGACAATAGCCGACACCTCCAAACCGGGATTTCTGACATTGAGATCTGCCGGCGGGACAAAAAGGGCCGCTTTTCTTGTCCCGACGCCATCTTTACGAGGGCGCTAGAGCAAAGCCCTAGTGAGTACGACCCCGGCTTCCCTCCCAACTGGGCGCCTCTGGAAGGTGCCGTATTCCAGAGGTACCGTATCCTCTGGAGGTGCCGTATCCTCACTAAAAAGGTACCTGTATCAAGTTGAATAGGACAAAAAGCGCACGGCGGGACCCGAGAGATTTACTCCCCTGGTTCAGGCCCTCTTTTTGTTTATTGACAGGTCTTTTCGTTTACAGGCCTCTTTGTTTGTTCAGCTCAACACAAACATTTCTGACAGCTATGACAGCACGACAGAAGACTCGGCATCATTCACCGGTTCATCGACTCGTCGTCCGTGGCGGCGCGGGGGCTTGCTGAACATATGCAACGCAACGTCGACACAGCACCGCCAGACTGTGACGCAGCTGCGGGCGGGCAGAGCCAGGAACCAAACGGTGGAGGGCTTGGAGGTCATCGCCGCGGGCGGGGTTTCAGCCGCAGGGCCAACCGGTCGAGCAAGACGCCTCCAGGAGAAGACGCAAGGGCAGCAGCAGCAGCAGCAGCAGACTGTCGGTGGACTCAAGACACAACGCAGGGAGGGAGAGACATTAACGGTTCTCGTGCCCAATAGACCATTTCATCGCGTGTTCCGTCTTTGACCGAGTCCCAGCTCCTGCAGGAGACAGTCGCGTGGCCGAAACGAGGCCTGAATGTGACAGCTCGAGACACCAGAAGGGAGGCCGTCGAAAGGTCTTTTTTGTCGACGCGCGGATAGAAGCTCCCGTGTCTCGGCGAGAACCCTCTCCCGCCTCCAGCAAAATACGCCGAGATAACAATGACAATCACGCAGCGCCACGGGAACGGAAAAGAAGAAAAGAAAAGAAAGGAAAAAAGGCAATGACCAATTCGTCATGTTGGCGCCAAACAAAAAACGCCCGGGACGACAAGTGCCCAGCTTCAGTTGAGGCCAGAAAAAGAAAAAAAAAACCCATGGACATGGACAGCTGTGGCTTGACAGAGTTCTGGCAACGCAAATCTCCCACTCGTCCCGAAAGGCAAAAGGCCTTTTCTGTCTTCAGGGCAACGAGCGCGTTGATCACAAGGATGGGGGCTCGCGGTTGGTTGCGCTGAGATGCAGATCGTTGCCCATTGTCTCAGCCACATTGGAGGGCTCTCCCTTGCGTTGCTCACTCGCCAGCGATCTGCGTGCGCAAGGGGCCTCCCTGGCCTTCTCAACTAGCTGCACGATCCCCCCGTCTGAGCACCCTGCCACGAACCAGAGAAGAACCTCCCGGTCTGGTGGGTTGACATGTCGGAAAAGCCAGAGAGAGGAGCACCAGTTCGATCGGGAGACGGCGCTAGCCCCAGCGATCGGGCCCCCTCCTCTCTCTTCTTAAATCACGACGTGCGGCCCGTGGTGTCGTGACAGGCTTGTGGGCTTGGGTTTGTCTCTTGTCCCTTCTCAGACACTTCGACCAACATACATAACCCCCCCAGTGTCCTCCCTACCTCTCGGGCTGCGGAGACCACCAACATTCTTTTTTCACCACGTTCATTACCTGGCCTTCCCGACTGAGAGAGAGAAATACACTCTCCCTAGGTTTCTTCCCTCTGTAACAATGGCCGAGCAACACAAGGCCCAGGCGAGGCTCGATGCCCTCGGCATCTTCTGGATCGTCTTCACATTCGCGTGGACCTTCATGGTCGCGGGCGGGATGCACTTCCTCTGGCGCCGCCGCGACATGCCCCTGCTGAGGATCCGCGGGCTGCCACTGTCCTTCGCCGCCATCTTCCTTCTGCACCTGTACTGGGGCGCCGTCCAGACGGGCTACGTCTACTTCCCGCTCGCGACGCCCGAGGTCGAGTACTGGATCATGAGCACGTGGCTTCCCTTTGGCATCGCCCTGTTCCACGCCTCCAACAGCCGGTTCCTGCACGTGGCCAAGACGCAGAAGCAGCTGTTCGCCGTGAATGCCGCCCCGTCAAAGGGTAGGAGGGCGGCGGCGGGCAAGGGCCTCAAGGGACGGTTCCGGGCTCTGGACTACACCAACAAGATTCTTGTGCTTGTCGCTGCGGGGATGGCTTTTCAGGTGGGATCTTTCGACAAGTCCAAGTTGCGTCGCTGACCTTCAGCTCTTCCTCACAATCTTCATGTTTCTCATCTCGCGCAAGTTCCACCCCTCGTTCGGCATCCCGGGCACAGAGGTCAGCGGGACAGAAGACTACCAAAAGTCTCAGCTCGGCCGCGGCTGGGAGTGGTGGCCGTCCGTCTTTTGGCAGTTCTTCTGGGCGTGGATCGTCGCGCCCTACATCCTGTGGAAGGCCCGCGGCATCAACGACACCCAGGGATGGCGGGCCCAGACCATTGCCTGCTGCCTCGCGAGGTGAGTGTCTCGTAACATGGCCTTTGCGACCCGGCACTGACGCGCACAGTCTCCATGCTACTCCCATGTGGCTCATCGCTCTCTACGTCCCCGGCATGTCGGCCGTCAACGACGTCTGGGTTCCTCCTCAATGGTGAGTGCCATCTTCTGAGGCATTGACGCTGTACTGACCCCCCAGGATCGCCCTCTCCATCATGATGCTCGAGATCTTCACAATCTTCCTCCCCTGCTGGGAGGTGATCCAGCACCAGACGCTCCGGCAGGAGACCCTCGACTCGATCGCCCAGTGGCAGCTCAACAAGAAGGCCGTCGGCCAGGGCGCCCGCTCCGTCGCCACTGGGTCCACCACCGTCGCCGGCTCGGGCATCACCTCGTGGTCCAAGGACGGGTCCGTCAAGAGCAGCGGCTCGGGAGAGAGCATCCTCACCATGGAGGCGCTCGAGTACGTCCTCGAGCGCAACCCCGAGCCTCTGCAGCAGTTCTCGGCGCTGCGGGATTTCTCCGGGGAGAACATTGCGTTTTTGCGCGCCGTCGCCGAGTGGAAGTCGTCTCTGCCGCCCGCCGTGAGGGACCCCGAAAAGTTCAAGGACGCCGCCGTGCAGGAGCTCGTGCGCGAGCGGTTCAACAGCGCGCTGCGCATCTACACGGGGTTCGTGTCGTCGCGCGACGCAGAGTTCCAGATCAACCTGTCGTCTCAGGACCTGCGCAAGCTCGAGGCCGTGTTTGAGACGTCGGCGCGTGTCCTCCACGGCGAGAAGCGACAGGTCGACCCCGCGACGCCGTTCGACTCGTTCGCCATGACGTCGACGAGAGTAAAGTCGTCGTCGGCGTCGGCGCACGGCTCCGAGACGGGCATCATGAAGGCAGAATCCGTCAACGAGGTCGAGCACATTGCTGACAAGGCGCTCTACTGGGGGGACATCCCCGAGGGGTTCGACGCGGGGGTGTTTGACGACGCAGAGGGCAGCATCAAGTACCTCGTGCTGACCAACACGTGGCCCAAGTTTGTCAAGGACAGGCGGTGCTCGATCGACTCGGATGCCCTCGAGGCAGGGAATGGAGTGTCTGCGAGGTGAAGGTCTTTGCGTCTGGCGCTTGGAGGTATCTTGATCTTTACCATATATATTTAATGAAGCAACTGCTCGGCAGTTTTGATCTCAGTTGACAGCGTCAATTCCTTGCCTTGGTGTTGTGATGACTTTGACCATGACCCTTGGCACAACGGTCCTTGGCGATCTAGACTACCGTGGCTGACTGAAAGTCAATTGACATCCCTGCCCTGGACAACAAACGACAGGGGACTCTATTGAGGCATCGTTTCGGCAAAGCAAACAAGACACTTGCTGCGAGATTGAGAGGCAATTTCTTCTTCTGGGGGGGCTTGCATAAGCGTTCGCTGCCGCCCTTGCCATGGCCCTGCCCTGAACACTCAAGGGATTCCAACCCCCCCACTGCAAGGGACCAGACTAGCCGACGCCTCCGGCTAGTGGCCGCTCGGGGTCGAGGTCTATCCGGATCTATCGACGGAGAGAGCGGCTGGCTTTGAGCCCTCGTGGGGGACGGTAAAATGTCTGTCTCGTATGCACTGGCCATCGCTTTGGAGGGCAGGATTGCGTTTGTCTCGCTGTTTCACGAGGCTGACGGGCGGATGGCCTACTGCAGCTGTGAACTGTATCTCTGCTGACGGACTGCATGCTCCTCTACTGTACATTCATTCCTGGCGGTGTTCCTTTGGTTAACGCTCCACAGGACCCGAGCTGCTGGTGTTCCGAGTGTGCCGGTGTCGCTACCCGACATTGCACGAGCTGCAAGCCACTGTGGGACATGGTGTTCTCGCCTAGACAATTTACGAGGAGTCGGTACTGCTGTTCTACCTGGCCACGACAACGTCTCGGGCTTGAGCCGTGTCACAGCTCTTCTGGACGGTGGCTTGGGTGGATTTGAGAGACGGGCGAGTCAATGTTGGAGGGTGAGCTGCAGATTAGCAGGGTAGATAGGCCACAAATTCGTCACCCCTCCCATACAGCCCCATCCCCGAGTAGCTCAGCTGGAAGAGCGTTCGGCTGTAATTGACCACCTGTCACCGAAAGGCCACCTGTTCGAGCCAGGTCTCGGGGAGCATTCGTTTTGGAGTGTAAAGCGATCCTTTTGCTTATTTTGCTCGGTCCCACAGATTGACGAGGATATAGTATGCAGTGTTCCGCCAGTCAGCATCACCCCATCTTCCGATAGGTGCTCCCCCCGAGTAGCTCAGCTGGAAGAGCGTTCGGCTGTAATCGTCATCGTTACCGAAAGGCCACCTGTTCGAGCCAGGTCTCGGGGATTTCTTTTTGCCGTTGAACGTAATATCGCCAGTTTTTTGGTCAACTTTGACGAGGGAGACAGACATCGAGACTTGTGATCGTTCACGTGGACAAGCTGCATTGCATAAATGGTCTGAATTACTCGACTATCAAAACACAAACTGAAGCACAATCAATCACAAAACCAGAACAGTACCCCAGCTCTTGGTAGCCTGCGAGAAGTGAATCCCAACGCCCGAGACTCCAGTCCCTTGTACGCCAAACCCCACTCAAAGATGTCTCATACTATCCGTCATGCATTCCATTCTTCACGAGCTTGCTGTTGTGGGCTCGGCGTCTTCTGTGGCGCTCCCGCTCTCCCACAGCTCAAAGCTCTCGCCAGTCCCCTCGATGGGCTCCAGCACGGCAGCTTTGGACGAGCCCTCGGTTGGCTTCGCCATGAGGGCATCGATGTTTGGGGTGGGGTCAAGGGTCTCGTTGAGGAGTGCAAAGCCCTTTGCCACGGCCGGCTGTTGCGGCTCCTCCTCCTCGTCGGCAGGCACAATGATGACCGACGACTCGTCGCAGCCCTCGGCGTAGAAATCAGCCGTGTTCATCTCGCCCAGCGCAACCCGCTCCTTCTCAACGACCATGTCGTCGGCGTTGGCCCGGGCAGCTCGGCGCGACGTCTGAGACACGTCGTCGGGGGGAGGGACGTTCTCCTTGTCGCGGCCCTCAGCGCGGTCCCTGTTGGCCTTGCGCTCGCTCTCCTCGTCCGACGAGATGTCGAGGGTGCAGGTGCTGTGCTGGAGCAGGTTGGTCATCTCCTGCTCGGCAGTGTCCTCGTGGATCTCAAAGAACCAGCTCGCCTTCGGGTCCTCCTCGTGCAGAGAGCTGAACGACTCCTTGGGGGCGGGCTTGGAGCCATAGCCGGGGATGGTGCCCTTGAGAGCGGCGTCGAGAGAGAAGGGGGCGGCAGAGCCGAGGCCGAGGGCCGGGGGGTCAACGCGGGTGTAGGGGCCGGCGGTGCGTCGGCGGCTGGAGGCGATGCCAGAGCGCTTGCTCCGTGTGGGAGAGCGGCCGGCGGGGGCGTAGATGGGGGACGACTTGGTGATGGTGTTGAGCCTAGCAGCAGGAGATCTGGGCTGCAGGGTGCGGCGGGCAGACTTGGAGGGGCCCGTGAGGCGGGCATCGGCGAGGGCAGCGGGAGAGGGAGAGGGAGCGGCCTTGAGGACAAATGCAGAGGGCTTGAGGATGTCCTTGGAGGCAGAAGAGCCCTTCGAGGCAGAAGAGCCCTTGGAACGCTTAGCAAAGAGGGAGGGGTCGACGTTCTCAGAGTCGTCGGTATCGATCAATTCGGCCTTGCGTTTACCGGCTGTGGGGGCAACGGCTGCTGCTGTTAGTGTTTGCCCGAAATCCACCGCCGCCATGCAGCACGCCGTCAATCACGTACCATTCTGCCTGTTCTTGAGGCTCGTGAGAGTCTGCAGACGAGACCCATCGAGGGGAGCAAACGGCTGACGGGTGACAGCAGCCATGGCGATAGCAGCGATGACTCGTTCGTGTTTGCTTGAGTCGAGCCGGTGCAAGTCGAGGTAGGCAAGGTTCTAGGTTCAGTTCACGATGCAGTGAGCGAGGGAAGCAGGTCGTCGAGTTGTTTGTTATTCGCCGCGTCCAACACGCTCTTGTGTTGTGAAGAATGATGCCCGTCTCGAGTCGTTGACGTGTCTGAAAAGGAGCGAGGATATAAAAAAGGTGAGTCGGGAGGGAGCAGGTAGAAGAGAGAGAAGGGTGCGTGTGAGTGAGAGAGGAGAGAGTGGGTTTTTGGTGTGAGGGTCGCGTGTGGGAGCGAGAACAGGTCGGTAATAAGTGAGCGCGAGAGGTGTGGACCAGTAGGAGACGCAGGAGTGGGCTCCCGCAGCGGGCTGCAGATACGGAGGGGATGCAATGCCAGTGAAATCCACTGTCCAGGGAAGCAGGAGGGAAAGAGTGAACCAGGGTAGGAATGTAAATCTGTAATATGCGTAGAGCCTGATGCAATGTCGGCGACTCGATCTCTTCTTGTTCAAGAAATGGGCTTTTTCGTCTAAGGAGCAAGCAATGTGAGGTGTGAGGTTGTGAGAGTTGGGAGCTGAGATCCAATCCAGCAGCTGTGATGAGTGCATTAATCACTGATGCCTCAGGCGCCCCATCCCCGCCCAATCAACCCGTCCGAGGCACCTCTCAACGCGTCCAGCGCCCTGCTCGTGTCCGTCACAGCTAAATGGCCCCAAGGCTCGGCTGGCGCCAGCTCATTCGCCCGCTGCGCCCAGGCCTGGCGGGGACGCGGCCGGGAGAGAAGCCCCGCAAGCCTCAACCCAGTTTCTACAGTTTGTGCCAAGTCGCACAGCCAATCGTCGCGTCTAGAAGCTCGCTCTCTCCATAGGCGCATGCAAGGGAGAAACAATCATCAGACTCGAGGTAAAAATGTACTTGTTGGCCCTCGCCTCATAGAGTTTGTGTCTTGGACGATCGCTGGCCCATCGGCGGCTGGCATCTTCCGGGCCTTAACGCGGACGCGTATAAGACTCTCTCGGATGCGCCCATCGCCCCCTCGGGGTTCCAGGTTTCGTCAAAAAAGGCCGGTGCAGCGGTCTGGAGGCTTGGAGCCGAGATGTCTTGGATGGCGCCGCCCTGTGCTCGGTGGCACTGCATCACTTGACTCTGAAACTGCCGTCATCTCATGAGCAGATGCCTCGCGCCGTGATTGCCAAGGCGATTCTCGACAACGAGACTAACCTCCTCTTTCATTAGCCGACAATCCAGTGCCGGTTCATCTCTGGACGTCTCCCGTCATCCTCCGTGTCTGTGTTGCTAACTAGGCCTCCGATGCGGCCTTGTCAACATATATCATCCATCAATTGGCCCTCTACATTCAGCTGGCCAGGTCCAGGCCCGTAAGCAAACCACAGGCTGAGGGAAATACACGCTCGTGCATGCCTCATCCTGGCCCAGCAGCCCAGCCCAGCCCGGGTGTAATCTGTTTTCTATTAAAAGGCCGGACCACCCGCGTTCGCCCCTAATAAAACCTCCCGCGTCCGCGACTGTTCCGTGTCGCTGTCGCGCCCATCGGATGGGCATGTGTTCTGCCAGTGCAACACCGGTTTTGGCTAATGCATCGTTCGACATGCAACCCGGAGGCTGGGGATGGAGAACTACGACACCAGGGACGCCCATTGATGGAATGGTCCGGCAATGACTTCACCGGCGACCTAGCGTTTCCCTTCTGCGTTTGCCTGGACCGAGACCGTTTCGGCTCCTCTGCCTCGCCAGGCTCGCCCATGTTGGCCGTCGTCAAACAGCTTTTGCCGGCCACCTGGCTGCAGATAAGGGCAAGCATCGCCACGTTCTTGTCAATTTGTATTCTGCCTTGCGGGATTAGAAGACCAGGCCTCTGCTGGGCCATCGCCAGAGCCAACTTGGCTCGTCGACGTTTCGACCCTTTCCCCGTCTGTCAAGTGACAGTTTGGCCGCAGATGAAGCGCTTCATCGCCACACGGCTGCTCAGTATGGCCGCCTCGGTTCATGACCTCAGGCAGATGCCGTTCATGAAGCGCTCATCAACCACACGGCCGCCTCGGTTCCAGACCAGACAGATTCCCGGTTCGTGGATAGCTCAAACAATACTCGGCCGCATAACACCAACCGTCAAGGATCGATAAACTGAAATCTATTGAGCGAGACCCGTCGGCCCGCGGTCTGGATTAATAATAATACTGGCGTGGCTTCAGGTACTAACTCCATGTCGTCTATTGATTTTGTTGTTGATCCACCGAGGCCATGGTCAGGCCAGCCGCTCACCAATCCTGTCGCGTCCCCGTCTTGGCCTTCACAGCCATGTCACCGCCCAAAGTCCTCACTTGTCATCATCTTGGAGATGGTGTGGCCCACGGCTCGCCGGCCGACTCGAGACGCCCTCGTCTGCCTCGAGTGCGTGCGGGCGGGGTGACCTTCTGGGCGGAGGACTCACCACGTCATGGTGCAAATCATGAGAGGCGGACGCGGGATATGCCTCGGGCGCTGTCTCGTCCTGGCGAATGTCATGCGCCGTCCTCTCCGGGACCCCTCCGCCACGGACCTCGGGATCCCACTCGATCCCATGGGGTTTGGTCGGCCGGATAGTGTGAGTCTCCCTGGCATCGTGGAAGAGGTCGTGAGACCTGTCCACTGCGGGAGGACTGGCCGGCGCCTTGGTGTCGTCTCTGAGACCGTGGATGGCCGGCGGGTACAGCATGGACGGCGTGTCATCCTTCAGCCCGTGGTTTGGGCTGTCCTGGGCCAGCTCGTGATTGCCAACGATGCTCGCGTCAGTGGGTGCCACCGGGTCCCCAGCAATCGACCTCTCCCGTCTCTTGCCCGTGCTCGTGCGGCGGCTACTCGGACCAGAAAGATTGGCCGCCGACAAACTCTCGCAGCTGTCTTCCGGGATGCATGGCAGAGCGTCGTCGGATTCCGAGCTGGGCGTGGTTGTTTTGCTCGTGCCCCTCGAAGACGAGCTCGAGGTGCGAGGGGCTACCATGAGAGACAATGACTGATACCCGCTGCTTGCAGAGCTCCCGGAGAACTTTCTGGGCTGCTCTCGAAGGATGATTTCGTTTTCGATTTGGGTGAGAGTCTCGCCGGGATAACAGCAGCTCTCGAAAAAATCCCCACATCTGGTGCCATCGATGCTATACAGTTCTCGGACCTTCCGTCGAAGCGAGCTGGTCAGGCAAGCAAAGGCTGGACGACGTTAGCACTGATGACAACGAGATTCATACCCTACTGACCAGGAAGGCAAATGCCATAAGTGCAGCAGGCAGTCGTCATGGAAGGGTAGTCGGGGGGGTCCATCCACCAGCTGGCGGCATGCTCTTCGGCGGAATGCTGTTCGAGGGCTTCGCACTTGTTCTCGGCGACGGCTTTGCCCTTGTTCTTGGCGACGGCTCTTTTCAGGCGAAGACTCGTGCGCCCGTAGACGACACAGGGGCAGCAGAGTGCTTCGCAGTAGACATTGCTTGGGCTGAAGTCACGGTTGTAGTGCCATTCCCCCGGCTGGCCCCGTGAAAGCTTCTCCATCCTCCACGTACTGTATGAAGGGCAACTACAAGGCGGCTCAGGGCCTGCCATAAGGTGAAGTTGGGGAGTGCGCCAGAAAGTGTCGACTGCGGGGTCGAGGCAGGCTTGAGACGGGGTGGTGACTCGAGAGAAGATACTGATGATGGCTTAAAGAGCAAAAGAATGATGGAGATGGAGTCGTGGAGGGACGGTTAAGATGAAGCGAATGCAATGGGTCACTGGTGGCGAAGAGGTCGAAGGTCGCCTGAAATGCCAGGTGCTAGCAGGATGGCGGGCATGATTGCGTGGAAGGAACGACGGAATTCTGGGCGTGGAAGGAGAGGATGGTGGATGTTGTTGGGGAAGGAGCTGTTGCGCGATGAAGGCTTCCGGTCGAGGCAGCGTTGGAGGCAAGATGGACTCGACCGACCATGATCATTTTCCGGACATGCGTCCTAATCCTTACGATGAGTGTGGCCTCCAAGCCCGCAGTGAGTGATGCTCTCCTGTCTGTCTACCTCGAGGGATCAGCTCTGCTTCCACCCGACATCGTTTCCACAGCTACAGAGCTGAATGGAAGCTACAGCTGGGTGATTGATAAGCGGCGTACCTGGAATATATTGCCTAGCGACCTGTTGCCGCGTTCAAATGAAACGGAAGTTTCACCTCTGCTGCCGGAATTGCCTTGCGTTTCTGCGACCGAGAGTGCGGTTGGCATGACGGCATCATGGACGGGACTTGTCTCCCGAACGGCTGGGCCAACGCCTGCCCTTGCTCAGGCTGGGTTGAGGGCATCGCCGTTATATCGCCGCTGCCAGCCAATTTGCCTGGAGTTGGAGGTGCGTGCCGAGGTACGGTCTTTTCCTTGATGGCAAGTTTAAAACTTCTTTCGCCGACATCGGCTTGAGGCTCGCCTTGTTAAGATCATTGAACTAACTGGACGACGGGGCTGTTCTAGCTGAAAGCGACATCCCATGACATCCCATTGCCGGCTGGATTGTATCAGAAGAGTGACGTGGAGGTGGCAGAATTATTACCTACCGTCCAAGAGGTTGGCTGCCTCTCGTTCTCTCTGCCCGACTGGATTGAGGCCTTGATGCCTTCAACCCGAACGAGACCGAGACCGAGACAGCTCAACGAACCGAACACGAAAGTTTACACTCTGTAGTTCATGCGCCTCAATGTATTCGACGTCAAACATTGGCATCTGCGAATCGCCACCGCCGTCACAGGTAGATGACGCCAGCCCAAAACCACCGAGACATTTTCAACATCCGTGCTTTCCCCAAAAGAGCCTCTCTCGCATCCCGCAAATAGCATATTGCGTCACGCAAACCCAGCAAGGCGATGGCCAAAGCCCATGGAATGGATGGAACAATCCACAGCCCTGCCCATACTCGCGATCCATAACGTTACGGAGCCGCCGAACCCTGTGGCTGTCGTGAGAAGCTTTTCTCGTGAAACAAGCACCTTCTGGTCCTGATGGACTGGAACTGTGGCAGAAGCTACAGGCCTTGGCCCCGATCTTGAGAGCTCCCCCAAGCTCGACGGACCAAGTGCCGTGAATCGAATCGTGCGTGGCCTGCGAAACATATTTCACAGAACAAAACTGACAGCTTTTCCCGCAGCCCGCACGCTGCGCCACAAGACGCCGGCTGAGAGCTCTCAGTCTGCGAGTGCTAGGGACCCTGCATTAGCCTAGGGTCTAGACTTTTCCTCGTCGTCACACTTGCACAAGTCCGAATCGCCTCAAACTCTCTTTTCGACCCGTAAAAGAGAAGCTTTCTTCCTTTGTCAAAAGAGAAGAGCGGGATTTGAAGCATTACCCGACGGAGGAACCCACATAGAGCTCTCAAACCGCGCTGCTGTATCACTTTCAATGGATCGATCGCCGGGAGCTTGGATCACTGTTCGGTGGCCAACCAGGGAAATTAGGCCCAATCTCTGCCGTCTCAGCGAAAATGGATATGCAAGTCACGGTGTATTTTGCGCGGCCTCCCTTTACGCCATACGCGGACATGAACTGCAGATGCCCGTACACGGCGCTGCGTTAAGCGGATCACGATAACCAGCCCTCGTCTACACTTCCCCCGGAACATCAGGTGAAGGAGCCTGAGCGAATGAGATGCTTGAGAGGTGCTGCGCCCCGGTTGAAACGCAGAAAGCCCGCATTTAACAAAGGGACGCGTGGAGGGCTGAGCGGGGATCAAGTGTTACGGATATCCGACAGAAACCCCAAAACTGGCGGGAGTCGGGTACGAGATTCAGTGAAAATGGGTGTTGGTCTACCAAGACCCAGCAGAGTTGCATCGGTGGCGGCTTTCCTCTCGGTGGCAGGCCTGACGCTGTCACTGTCGATCAGAGTTTCCCTGATGTCGAAGCTTGTTGAGGTCATTGGCGTCGTCTTTCAGGGCACCAACCATGGAATCTAGTGGCGGCTCACTCCCGTTGCTTGAAAACTTTCTGTTCCTGGGCCTGAATAGCTGGAGTACTGTCGCCGTACCTTGCATCCAGGTTCGCCATGGCTTGCCGGACAACATGTGTTTTCCTCAAACTCCCCAGATAAATGACGAGACGTCGAGGTCACAGGATACCAGCATTTTGGAGCTGGAGCTGACATGTCGCAAGCACCCGAGGTCATGCCATCAGGCTAGAACCCCGTTTCCAAACCGTGGTTGACTCACGCCAAAACATCCATTCAAAATCCCCGAGTCTGTCTCCCATCCTCATCGGCTTGTCGGCTCTTGGCCAAGGAGGATGGTCCCTGCTTGGCTTCAGCGATGCAGACACACAATAGCCGACAGCTTGCCAGAAGGGGCTTGAAGCCTTCACTGCAGGAGAGGATGGTGGGTGACACGGCGCAGCGAGTCAGGCCCTGGAAAGCCAAGACCTGCACCGGATGGGACCCATCTCGGTGGCGCTCGTCGAGGCACATGGGATGATGGGAACTGAACCGCCCCCTTGGACAGTACCTGGAAGAGCAGTGCAGAGCAGTGCAGAGCAGATCAGGAGAGGGAGCATAGTAGGTAGAGAGAGAGGGAGATTTGAGCATCTCCAGCGGGGAGAGCCATTTCTCCATCGTCGCAATGGCTGTGCCACGATTCGTGGATTCGGGGGTCCTGCAGGTATGCGGCCATGCCACATGGGCATCTGGCTATCTCTGCCGTCCAACCCAAAAACCGATGCCCTGCCTTCCGCTTAGGGGAAGGGGGCCAACAAGAGATGCGGCTTTTCCGTGCATCTTGATCTCGAATATCCAAGCAGGCAAAGTTGGGGCTGCGGTCCCATGGAAATGGAATATCCCGCGTGGAGGGGTCCGTTCAGCAAGGGACTGTAGCAGAATCCGAGACTAGAAGCAATACGCGCAAAAGAGTACCTCTCATTCACCCATCCACAGTGACACTCGTGACAGCCACAGCCAAAGGTGAAATCCAGATCCTGACCTGGACCACCTAAAGAATCGCGCCGCCAGAAGGCCGTGCCAGCGGAACAAAGGCCCAGCTTCCATCGCATGCTACATTTGTGCAGATATCCAGGAGCTCTAGAACCAGAGGATGCCCGTCCCCGCCTCGAAGTGCCTTGGCCCTCTCTGTTCCCGCGAGGCCCAAAGGCGGCAAGCCCGTCCCTAGCGCACCTGCTTTGGGCCCAAGCGTCCAGTCGAGCAAGCTGGAGCAGTGGAGATAGGCTCGAATCTCCCAGTGTGGGCTTCCCGGGGAGGAGGCTCCACTCGACCGGGGGGAATAACTGGGCTGTTTTTGCCCTGAGAGCCACTGGACCCAATCCGAGTTAGGGGGCCATCCCGGGCCTAGAGCTTTCGCCCGCCCAGTCCAATAGACCCCAGTCCCAGTTCCAGTACCCCAGGAACTGCCTCCTCATCGTCATGCTGCCATTTGCCTTTTTCCCCCCTCCTCGTGGGCCATTTTTACCTTTGTTGTGGCTGCTCCCCTGGACTCCTTGTTTCTATTCAAAACCAAGGTCCCTGCCCTGCTGCCCAGGGTTGTCGTCGCTGTGCACACTCGCAATCTCTCTCCTACTCCCCTTGAAAGAAAAGAAGGAACGCTGCTCTGCATTGCTCTGCATTGGATTCTCTCCTTTCACCAACTGCTACTCAACTCGTCCTTCAAGAGGCAAACCAAAAAGGTCGTTCTTTTTGTGTGCTCTGTCCTGCTGATTCCTTCTCTTTTTCTTGGCTTGACCACCCGTTTTTGGAACCGTCCCACCTCCGTCCGGATTTGAGCGAACCGACCATCGAAACGACCCATGCTCTAAGACCCAAGACCCAAGACCTCACCACGAGCGAACCATCTACGGATTCGCCCCCCCAACCAAATCACCAGCAAAGCAGGGCCCGTTCTTGTCTTTCGCCTCTTGTCTCTTCATTTCGGTCATCCAAAAGAAATTATATTCGCTGCTCGCCTTTGGCCCGTCGAATCGACCTTTTCGTTTTCGCTTCGACGCGTAACCATACCTCGTTTTCGCATAAACCCCCGAGACCTGGGTCCAACCCCTTTGGCACCCGATCGACGAATCTTGAGTAACACTCAAGCATTTTCCCTTTACTACTTGTCTCTGCAGAGCGATACAGGAAAAGGTATGTTGCAGCAGCTGCCCGTTCTGGTGGCACCTTGTCTATTTTGGTCGCACACGCTCCGTCTCCCATGGGGATTGTTCAGCCGTCACCATCACCACCTCGATCCTCAACCACGTCACCTGAGACGGGCGCTGACCTTGGATAACAGCTGCTCTCTACCGGCTTGAACCAATCCCGTCCTTGTCGATAGCCAATTCCGCGACGAAGCGGCGGATATCTGAGCTGCTGCTCCACCCCTTGATCACCTCTCCCTTTAAACACAACCGTCCAAGATGCCGTCAAACTACCAAAAACTCTCGCGCCCCAGCGGCCCCAGCCTCGACACAACCATCACCCTCCCCGAAAAGGCCGCCTTCTCCACCACCACGACGGCCTGCCCCGACGACACGCCCCGCATGAG
>JABFEP010001508.1:0-10795 GCA_013618265.1 Fusarium albidum
AAGCAAAGTCTCCCCCCCCCCCAGAATCCACCGCCATGGTTGCCTAAGTCGGCAGGCAGGCTGGATGTATGGATGTATGCGCACAATCCATGACTCTGTGACGTCTGTGAAAGAGTCAAGGCACCAGTCTGCCGGCTCCAAGTAACGTCCCACTCGTATGGGGTTCTGCGTCGATCATCGTAATGTTGCTCTTTGCACGTTGCAGACTCTGGGGGGACAGTCATACATTGTTGCATTACCAAAGGCGCGGTTTGGTGTTTCTAATTCAGGAGACCTCACAGACGGTAAAGAAAACAGAAAGAAACTCCGTCATGATGGTTTACATACAGAGACATAAGAGAAGGGTGTGGGCATAGGTCCATCCACCAGACATCGACCAACACTTTGTCTCAAGCCTATGATGGCATCCCGGGACAACCAAAACTCCCACAATCAGGGAAAGGCAACATGGCAGAGTTGGCCTCAAGTTCGCTTCCAGCTCCCACCCATTATCCCAGGAAACCGGTGCATTCATAGCCCTCTATCCGGCCATATCACGTCTAATCCAAGGGTGGGTGTGGACCTCCCCTGTCCAGACCCCCCTGACCAGCTCAAATGCAACACCCCAAGTCAGGCCTCCATAAATGGTGTCTTCGCAAGGCTGATCTCCTCCAACCTGATCATCTCGAACAGTTGACATCATCACTCCCCGCCCACAAAGCCGAGACCGACCCCAGTGCCCAGCGCAGCAAACGCCCAGACGCCCGCGTAGACGGCAGCACCGGTAAGCTCGACCCCATACAGCGTCTTGGACGAGGCGAGGAACGTGTTGATGGCTGCGACCAGCGCCGCCACCGCCGTCCGCCGGATCACCACCTTGGCCTTAGCCGTGTAGCCCCAGACGTTCCACCAGACCGTCTCTCCCAGGGACGCTGCGGCGGGATCGAACTCGCCGATCTTGTCATCCTCCTTGGCGTGAGCCGTTGTCGCGAAAGGCGCAAAGATGAACGTGCTGGCCGCGAAACCGAACAGCACCGTCACGGGGAAGACCGAGACGTACGACGCGGTGTAGGCGGGCTCGAGAGTAGGGAGGCCCGAGTAGTAGACGACGAGGACTCGCGGCAGGATGAAGCGCAGCGACAGCACAAGCACAACGGTGTAGATGCCCGTCGATAGAGCAGCCGTGTACAGCTGGAGCGGGAGGTCGAGGAGCTCGCGGTTGGGCAGCCCGGCGGCGGCGGCGGCCGAAGGCGTGTGGACGGTAGAGAGCGGGCGCAACAGGAAGAAGGGGACGGCGACCGAGACGATGTCAATGGCCAAGGCTGAGAGCGCTGTGACGGGGCTGAGGCCATAAAAAGCTGAGAGGAGGTAGAACTGGTTTCTTGATGTCAGTTTCGTTCGTGCCAGACGAGGACGGGGGCAAACCGACGTGAGGGCCATGCGACAACAGATCCAGCATGGCAACGTCTAAGCTGTCCAGCTTCCCGTACCATCCCAGCGCCAACTCAATCCTATAGATACGCCCCGTCAGCACATTTGTTCTCTTATTTCTGGCCCACGCCGCGAAGCCAGGTACTCACACCCTCCAGCCGGCCAGAAGCGAAATCTCCCCCCACGTGTCCTGGGTGCGACTGACAGCAGCCAGTTCGCTGCCTGTGAGCTCGCCGAGCAAGCTATACCCGAGGCTGGCCATGACGAAGCTCGTCGCAATAGCAAGAGGGAACTGCGCTTCATCAGGGACCACCTCGCGCAAGTTGCGCGGCGTAGGCTGCCGGTGCGACGATGACGAGAGTGTCGTGGCTAGGGCCACATCGTCTTCGGCTTCTCTGGCCTGGGGGGCTCGTCGCAACGTCGGCATCTCGAGCACTCTGTTCTTTCTGAGGTGTTCACTCGTGAGGAATAGGTTCGTGGAGGGGTAGGCCGATACGTCGCTTTTCGCGGATGTCGAAATCCCAAGAATGCCAGAGGTTTTGGTTGCGACAAGAGACAGAGACCGTTTTGTTTGCGCCGTTGGCGGGCAGGGCGCTTAAAGGGTGGGGAAAGCAGTGACGTCGAAGGGAGAGTCGCCGGGGAAACAACTCTCATCCCACTCAGGCTGAGGCTGGCAGCCCCCACTGTATGACCTCGCTGCTTACTCTACAAGGCTAGCTGCTTTCCACTCTGGACCACACGAGCTTTCCATCTTTCCCCTGCAATTTGCTTTTTTTTTTCAGTTTTTTTTTCAGTTTTTTTTTCTTGTTATCGAACCAGCCGCTGAATATCAAGCAAGTGTGGCCCCGATGGATGAGATCGACTCCTAATCGACGCCTCTGGCCTTTATTTAAGCTAATCCCTCGTCTTTCAAGTCGGGGGAGGATGCCATCCTTCTCTTGTTCTTCTTCGCCTCGCCGTGATACTCAACTTCAACTTCAAGAGTGAATGCCTCACTACTCCGTACTTCCATCATTCCCCGGTCTGGATCCGATATTCACTTTTTTCCACCTCAAATGCCTGGCCGGATCCTCCCCCGTGGTGCATTCCCGTGAACATGGGTTTGTCATTTCAATATTTGATTTCCATTTGTAGGTATTCATTTATTCGGGCGCCAACTCGACGCCCCTCCGGATCCTCACTTTAACCTCGTGGCGATGCAATCTCATCTGCCTCCTTGTCAAGCCCCAACATGGGCGACAAACGCAGACGGGCCCTCCACTCTTCGGTGCTGAAGATCGGCGGCGGAGCTGACCACCTCATATACACGCCATATATCGTGATACAGAAAATAAGAGAGACAACGCGCCTGTTCTTCGACGTCATCCGATAAATCCAACTCCAGAGCCAACATGCCTGACCCAAGAGATACTCCGTCCCATTCGTTACCCGTTAATGATGAACCCAAAAATCACTCCTCCATGCGGCCGAACACTCCGTCGTCGTCGTCTTCGCTGCGGCCCCGCGAACGCATCTCGAAATCGTCGTCGTCCATGACCGAATCGCCGCTCTCCTCCATTTTGACGTCCTCGCTGGGCCGTCTCATTTCTCCCCGCGTGAAGCTTTCAGGCTGCCGGCTGGGATAGCTATGGATGAAGCCTGCCGCTGATAGCGGGGTCGCCTGGTCGAGGTATTGCGCTGGCAGCGGGGGCACAGGGGGCGCGTCCACGGGGACTGTTGCAGTGCGAGACCCGTTGTTGCTACCAAAGCTGCAGCTGAGAAGCTCCACTGCCGCAGCCAGGTCCCGGTCGTCCTCGCCCGTCGCATTGCGCCCGGATGAAGTTGGTCGGTGGTCGTTGCTCGGCTGTCGGTGGTGGCCAAATCCTGAGCTGAATGGAACGCTTCCGGTGCCGAAAGAAGCGGCCGAGGGCACCGACTGGAAGCTCCTCGCGTATCCGCCGCCGTTACTAAAGCGCTTGTTCCGGTACGATGTGCCATTGACATTTACACCTTCGACAACCGGAGGTGGGGTTGTGTCGGCCGAGCTCTGTCGCCCTGCCGAGTCCGAGTATCCCGAAGCAGCAGGTGAGGACGACCCGGCATCGCTCTGGAAGTCCTTGGCAGAATCTGGAGGGGTTGCGGCGCTGTCCTTGCCGGTGCCGTTCATGGCAACAAGAACAGACGCCGCCTCCAGCAGCTGAACTTGCTGGTGCTTCGAGATGAGCAGCTTCGAGGTATAGGACCATTCGGGAGTATGCTCCCACCTGGCCATCCTGGTCAGCAAAGCTGGTTCACAAACGCGCAGCACGACACGCCAAATGCATTTCTTGTCTCAAGAAACGAACAACTCGCTGACTGAGCAAGTGGTGATGGGGAGGAGGGGGACCAACAAGTGCTTAGTCAAGCAGCTGCTGTGCTTGTAGCCCTTGCCGCACTTTTCACAGCGGACCTCGACCCTGTTGCTCTTCTTGGTCTCCTTGAGAGTCTGGCCATCGCTGGCACGGCGCTGACGAGCTTTCTGGAACTTGTCCGCCCCCTCGTCAGCCGAGCCGTCGTTCGTGTCGTCGTCGATGGCGCTACCGTCGAGTTCTTGCTTCAAATCGGGGATCGACTTATGGTTTGGCAGGCTCGCTGGTGGGGAGGGAAGGCTGCCCACGATGGCGGCCCGAGCAGCGGTGCTCTTGGACATCGTGTTTCGGCGTCCGCCGGTAGCGATGGGCACGGCCACGGACCGCTCACCATCCCGCATGGCAGCGGCCAGCGCGGCCACGTTCGGGCCCGAGTTGGTGACGGACTTGCGTCGAGTCACTCGGTGGTTGGCATTGAGAGCGCCGGTGAGCAGCGAGTGGGAGCTCGTCCGGGCGTGGGGCTGGCGGCCTGGCAGGCCCGACGACGCGGTGGACATGGGAGATCGGTTCTGAGTCAATGGCCTCGAGGACTGCTGCACTTCCTGAGAAGGACAAAGGAGATCAGCAAATCTGGGCCTTGGTAGGTTGGGAGCCATCAGGCAGGTCGTGGAACATCATGGCAGGGCAGGGCTCGGGTCGGGTCCTCCGAGAGAGCGAGGGCAGCGTACTTTGGATGAGGCCATTGCCGGCGAGTTGGGATACGCTCGGGACTCGACACGACAGGAGTCGGTCGACCGCGAAACAGGCGAGTAGATTGGCGTTGTAACTTGTTCTTTTGGCTGGCGTAGTATCGTGGACGGATGATGCTGGAGGGTAGAGAGGTGGTGAGAGGCGAGATCTCGTAATAAAGAAGCGTTGCAGAGGCGGACGAGAATAATATTTTGGGAAGAGCACCCAGGCAGGGCGTGTGTGTGTGGCGCCGCGGGGGCGGATGTAGCAGCTCGGCGTCTTGAGTATCTAGGCTACCTGAATTGAAGCCTGTGCGATTATCGGGACTTGTCAGTGAATGGGACAAGGACCCGGCTAGCTCTGCCACCTCTTTTTTGCTGGCGTAGCACGGGAGTAGCACTATCATTCAGCGACATTGGGGAATCGAACCAGAGCCAGCGATGGGGCTCCCTCAAGGAGCCAAGGCCCTGGACCGGTTCCAACGCCTTCCACCAGGCGCTATGGTGCCCGTGTTCAACTTGCTGTGTCTTCGGCGGGCGCCCCCCAGGCCTCCGGAGGGCGGTCCATTCGATGGGCGACAGGTGGGGAGGATGAGAGGGTTATTGGTCCTCTGACCCCCTGGTCGAACATCAGAACAACTGAGTTGCAGCAGGGAAGAGAGCGCCCGAGAGAGAGCCAGAGAGGAGGAGGGGTCAGGCGCATGTGGAGCCAAAGGGGGGGCGTGGCTCCGTTGCATCCTGGGTGTGGAGGCGAAAAGTTGCTGCTGAGAAACAGGCCAGAGGGGGAGAGAGTCGCAATGGGCCGGCGAACGGGGGGCGTATCCAGTGGCAGCAGCGAGCTCCAATATCCCCTTTGTTGCTCTTGGTTCTTTGTTCTTTTTTCTCGTTTGAAGGAGGCGAGTGGTTTCTCACTGCCATCTGGTATTACCTGCCTGGCGGTTAACAACAAAGGAAGCGGCGACAGTTACCGGCATGAGCAACTGTCCGCGGACGACGTGGTGCAGATGCTTTCCATCCTCTGCATCCGAGCCGAGCTGCTTGAGATATCCGCGGTGCCTGCTACATCTCCAATGGAAGACGTTTCCCACCAGGATCCCTTCAACCCTCCCCGCTTATGCATGGCTGTGCATGATTGGGTGCCCCTCACAGGCTGGCACCGTCCCTTGCTCGATACGGCATAAGAGGACAATGCTTCTTATTTCTTTGTGCACCGGCCAAAAAAAAAAGTGCAGACGCCAGGGTCCTGTCTCCCCACTGCACAAGTCGCCAGGGGAGGAGACAGTGTTCCTGGACGTGTGTCGGCAGGCCAGTCCCCCCGGACGCGTGGACATGGACGGAGAGATGGGAAGCCATCAATTCAACAAAGCCGAATCAGAGGGAAATCGTGCCTGCTCAGCGGCGAGTCGTCCGTTTTCTTGCTGAGAATCATCCATCGATGGCTTTGCCATGCCTCCATTCTGGGCTGATTCGTCACCCGACTCGGGCATGTCCTCATTCTCCTCCAGTCGCATGCCTCAATAGATTGACTGCCCTCACCTTTCCCCAACTTTTGAGACGGGCAGAAGTGGTCCCGTGGCCCCGACAGAGGCCTAGCACCTGGCAGGGCAGCCGACACAGCGAGAGACCATCGAGATGCGCAGGTCGCCGCTGGTGCTGGGAAGAGAGGCAGAGGAGGCGGGAGGGTTGGCTTGGGGAGCGAGCGGGGGGGTGTCGCTCGATGAAACCTAGCTAAAGCCGGGGAATCAGTAAAAAGAAGTGGGAAAGGAGGGGCATTCCAGTGCCAGTGTGTGCACTGTACGAGCCTACAAGGTGACAAGAAAGGCGGCTCGATGGCGTTTCGTCGCAGCAGACGGCATTGGATTTGACACCATCGGTCGGCCGGTCAGGCATGGCGGGCAATAGTTTGGCGCATGTTGCTTGCATGCCACGCGTTGAGCGAACTGTCTCAGATTTTTGGGTGCCCGTTCTTCGGTTCTTGGTTCTCAAGGTTTGGGCTCTTCCAGGTTTTCCTGATAATTATAAATCTTCTTCGGCTGCTGGCACGAACGTGCTGGGCGGTTTGTTTCTCCTTGCAGCGGCTGGCTACTGGCAGGCTTGATGCTGACCGGGGCTGTGCGTGCTCTCACGGTCCTGTGACCAGGGGAAAGGATCCTTGAATCTCAAATCAACAGATTTCAGAGAACTGTTGCTGCTGCTACACAGGGCGATTCTCTCACGTCTGGAAGCGTCAAGGCTTTTCAACGGCGCCGTTCCCGCGTCGCCTTATCCGGTCGCGAAAGCCCCCACGGTAGTTCCACTGGGTTCGCGGCTTGGTCCACGAGGCTTTTGCTTCCGGTATCCGCGACTTCCTTGGAAGGCCTGGAAGTGGATAAACCGGGGCATCGTCCAGGAGCAGGCAGCCATCGTTGTCCAGGAGGCAGGCACTCGTCCAGTGTTTGGAGGAGGTTCAGATGGATGAGGGTCTCAAATGTCTCCATTCTCAAGCCCAGAGTGCGTCTGTTGGGGCATCTCGTCGGGGAACGTGAGCGCGGACAACGGTGAAATGCCAAGCAGGCGCCGCTCCTTCAGGGCTCTATCTCCATCCGTCGTCCATTTTGTGTCATGAGCGGCGGGGTACTGGCAGCCCCCATTGCTTGACTTCTTCCATGCACGATTCTTTGATCCTGTCGACGTTGGGTTCATGGGTGAAAGTTACGTGGTCGTTGAACGCTGGTGCAGAGACGTGAGTTAAGCGCGTAGGCGCGGGATGTGCGTGGGGCGGGCATACGGCCATCGTTCAGCGGCCAGCCGATCCTACGTCCATCAGCACCTGCCCGTTCTGCCAGCCGTGAGCAATGGTGCATTGTTCTGAGAGGCATAATATTCGCAACGACAGGTGTGGGAAGCTCTGTTCAATGCGTCAATGGACTTTTTCTTGTGGTTACTGCCCGACACGTGGTATGCCCTTGGACGGCATCCATTATTAATAAGGCATTCCCGCATCCAGGGGGGAGGTTCCAGCTTGCTTCGTTGTTGTTAGCGCTGAAGCTATCCGCTTGACCTAACCCTTGCCCTGAACGGAACCCTACCCTGACAGGGACAAGTTGGTCTGGCAAATCCCATTGCATTTTTTCAAGGTGAGCGAACCCTGATCTGATCTAACTGTCCTGATCTGATAATACTTATCTTGGGTCAGCTTTTTCATCAATGTCTTGGCCAACGACCTTGCTGGCCTGACGTTTCTGAATGTTTTGTGTTGAGCTGAGCAGGGGTCTGGTTTGATCCGGACACATGGGCTGAACAATTCCAATTGCCAATGACTTTCCGAGGCTGAAATTAAATTTAGAAGGGAAAAAAAAATCGAGACCCTTCTTTTGCTAACTTTTTTTTTGTTCGTGTCGAATGTTGATACACAACATGAGTGGACGTTTACCTCCGGACCTGAGACCTCCCTCATATGAAAGAGACCCGCATAGATATTTGGATTATTATTAATTAGTGTTAATTGCCTGCCTTATTGAAGTTCTTTTCAATGGCAATTTCAGTTTCCCACTGCTTGTCCTTCACCAGCTAATAATAAAGCTTTATCATCCTCGCTCATCCCTCAATTCAAGTTCCCATGCTGCCGTTGCTCGATCTCAAAAAACTGGGTGTGCTACTAGCAACCCGGCGCCCCAGACGAATCCCAAAGGGCTTAGGTGCATATGCCCCCGCTCTGGCTTTCCTGCACCTACGGGCCGGGTGTGAGGCGAATCCCCCGCCCAGTGTGGAAAAGGTCCAGGTCGTCCGTCCGTCAGCTGGGGGCCGTGCCATGGACTGCCACCAGTTTGGTCACTCCTGGCGCTGCCACCACCTTGTCTCTACTGGTACAATCCCTCCCTCTCTCAGCGGCACGAATTTAGCTGCCACCGCAATTTTAACCTACTTTGGAGCACGTCTAATGAAGCTGGATTGAACTTACGCTGGGCGAGCACGACGCCTGGCTGCTCAGCATATTGAACACCTGCCAGGGCGGAAGGGGGGGGTTGGCTGTGAAGGTTGGGTTCACTACTGCCCGCGCAGTATCTCACCAGTTAGTTAGGTC
Organism: Fusarium albidum; assembly: GCA_013618265.1. Lineage (NCBI taxonomy): Eukaryota > Fungi > Ascomycota > Sordariomycetes > Hypocreales > Nectriaceae > Fusarium > Fusarium albidum. Next base: position 8,529 of record JABFEP010001508.1, read on the forward strand.
CCTTTGAAAACGCGCAATGCACTGTGCCCCTCACAAACCAGGCAGTTGAACGAACCTGGGAGACCGTCCGGGTTTCTCAAGCAAGGTGGGAAGAAAAAAAGGTGTGCGGGCAAGACATCAAGTTCATGGAAGTCTTTGAAAGTAACCAGAACCCCAATCCGTGGTGGCCGGCAGCCCCGGGGAGAAAGAGAGAGAGAAAGAGAGAGTGCGGTGCATTGCGTGCGTAGGTGCTGGGGCTAACTGCTGTAGGGAGCTGATTACACTGCTTCTTTACGCGGCACTTGTTGATGAACCAGTGCACATGTCGTATTTCCTGTAACAAGCATCATCTCGCTTCGTCAGTAAAAGAGATTCAACTTTGTGCTCTCTCATCATAGCGGTGCGGGATATAAGATAACCGGGCAGTTTTTTTACCCCTCAAATCGCTACAACTTTAGCGGACAATCCTTCCCGCATGCCGTCTTGGTTCTTTGCCATTCTGGGCAGTTGACCGGTCACAAGCTCCCTCACCTGACCTAGTTCCTGCACCTCCATTCTCAGTTCAAGCTGTGGTACCCGGTCCTCTGGTCACATGTATGATGTATCCCCTCAAGTTTGGTTAGGTAAGGTCTGTTTAGATTTTGGGGTGGCTGGCTCCTGCCGCAAGTATCGTAGCAAGATGCAACACTGCTTGAGGCAACTCCCTAGGTAGGGGAGGAAGGAACCTGGGAATTTTCAAGGTTCCCGTCCAAGGGGAGGTGATTCAGTGTAGCACCTTCATCACCACGCATTAGAACCTTCAGACAACTCAAGGCTGTCGATTGAAAGCCAACCAGAACTCATTGAGGACTGGGATTTTCCAGTCCACGGGATTTTCATCAGCGGTTCCTGACTATCGCCGTCGGGGCACTTCCATCTTGAGATAAGAACTGGACGATCCCTTGGATCACTCGGGATATAATCACCAATAGCGCCATGCCGTCCAATGCCAACACTTTGACTGTCTGGCCTCGACACGTGGAGCCAATGCTTGGAAGGGCCGGGGGGGGATGAGAATTCTTTTCTTTTCTTTTCCAAATCAACATCAACAAATCGTCATTGAGAATTCTGAAGGAGAACCTCAAGGCTGGGACGAAATCGACGTCATTGACACACCTGCTTACCCCTGGCAGAAACGGCCTGTACCTGGTCCTGGTCCGCAGCAACTTGTTGCCTACTATTTTCCCTCTTCTCCCTTTTTTTCACCCTTTTCTCTTTTTTTCCTCCCTTCGCCTTAACTTTTCCAATAAATTACCAACGACGCAGCCCTGATCTCGATGGCCTTACCAAAGATTAATCCACCAGCCGTCAAGCCCGAGTGGGAACAAGTGTCAAGGGGAATTCCTCTCAGACGGGCCCATCAGCAAGTTGGAATCTTAGGGCAAAGCCCACAAGAGGGCCGCATCCGTTTGGGGCTGTTGCGAGCTTACCTGGACAAAGGCCAATCAGCTTCACGTCCGACTCCTCCACACTCAGGCAATCTCGATCCTCTGTTGATTGCTGGAGATTGAATATTATTAGCTATCCACTGCCGTGCAAGCCTGCCGTGGCCCACAAGACCTTTATCCAGGCACTGAGACATTGTTCCCGAGAGAGGCAACAATATTGGAGGAATCGTCCGAGTGTGCCTCCTTTCCCTCACTTGCTTCTGCAACCCCCGATTTCTCGCATCACCGCCGCATGCAGTGGGCTCACGGCCGGCGATCCGGGGTGCGCCGCCTCGGCGCTGGGGTCCTGATATTTACACCAACACCGAAAAAAGCCGCCGCTTCCAAGGCCCGCAGCCCGCCAGCGACACTCTGCCTCTTCGAGGATGGCTCTGACCCAAGAGCCCTAGCCGGCTGGATGACAGTTGGGGCCGAGTGGATTTCCTCAGAAACACGATGCCCACCAGTCTGTCAACGCACACCCTCGAGACGACCCAGAAGTTTCGGCGCCGACGGTAGGCCCAAACAAATGGGGCAGGCCTTGGAAGAAGAAAAGTGGATGAGCCGATGAGTCGGCGCAGGGTGAGTCAATCGTCATTCTGAGCGATTCACGGCCGGCCGACAACGGCCCAGGCGCCAATTCGGACCTTTGGCCTCTGGATTGTCATGAAGCCGGCCCGTCCCCTCCCTCCTCCACGGGGCTCGACGGATTGCGGCGGTCAACAGCGAGGGACAGCGGACAGCTGGCTTTTTCGGCCTACCAAAGCCGTATCACTGGCATTTCCGGTATACCGCGCACACCACCACCGATGGGTTCATGGG